>AYEL01033764.1:0-95330 GCA_000484575.1 Olivierus martensii
TATTAATATTTCCAAAATCATTTAAATAATAATGGATAGTTTGTTATTTTAAAATATAGAATTATATTGAATAATAATATTACGTAGTAATCTGTTTCCCACAAGCAGCTTTGGTTTCTAGTAGCCATCTTGTTTTTCTTAAGACGTTTGATCGTAGCTCGTGGATCGAAGTTAACTTTAGTTATTTATAAAAGGTATTGTAGTGTAGATTGGAATTTATGGACCATATTCTCCATATAAACAGGAAGAAGAAGAAGTTTGGAATTTATAATATTATACAACGTATTTCCTGCTATATGAGAGAACTCATCCGATTAGGCTTTGTAAATGTACTGTTATTTTGAAATGTTTTCATTATTATTATTTAATATCACTAACATATTTTTGATATATAACTTCAGTTTGTACAAATAATGATTTTTCAATAAAATTATATTAATATATTTTACGTTGTTTTCTGAAGCTAGAAAATAGAATATAAATATATGAATACCGGTTTCATTAATGTTTAACAATTCAGAAAGAAATTAGTAGCAAATTTGTATTATACATAATTCGAATGTATAAAATCTAAAATATGATTAAGAATCAACGTTTTGTTTTTAAAAATACATTAACTTTTTAAAATCGGAAATAAATCGAGAAGGTAGTGTTCACAATAACGATTATACAGGAAGTACAGCCATTTTTGTGATGTCATATCCTGACGTCTTTTACTGGCTTTGTTGATGATGACGTTTAACTGTTAGTAGCGCCATCTAAGTTACGTTACGTTCTAAGCAATGTAATTGGTTCTTTATATGACTACGTCATTTTGAAAAGTTACCATTGAAAGTATAGGAAGTATCCCATCTGTATTAGTAATCTGTGGTATGGATTTCGTCTCTCTCGAATCCTGTTCCCAAATTTCTGAAATCGATACGAAAATTTCAGCTGTACGGCGCATGCCAAAACAGTAGTTGCTGTTTTTTTTAAGAACAGGGACTCAAACCCTGGACCGTTAGGTTAAAAGCCTAACGCTCTACCGACTGAGTTATTCGGGCACCTGTCCGAGGTCACTTCAATTGTGGATTTATTCAGACCTTCCGCATTGCCACCACTCGAATCGGTCTGCGAATATCATTTTCATGCCTCGTTTACCGGACCACAAATGAGCTTTTCTGTAGTACCCACTTTTCTGAATTATTTCATAATTTCTTGCGTATATGTTTGTATAAATGAACGGACATCGTAATATCCCGAAAGATGAAAATTCTTAAAGATACGAAAGACGAACACAGAAGATACAATATATTTTACTGGTGCTGGTCGCTATGATATAATTTTATATTTTCATAACGAAAGTTTTTTTTTAACTTTAATTAAGTGGAAGTTTTATTCAGGCGACTAAAAATGCCATAAAATTTTCTGTAATTTGAAATTTTCGAAAAATTTCTTCAAATAATTTTCATAAATTTTTATAACAATGTAAGTATACATTGTTGGGACATTAACAATATTCTTTCATTTTAGATAAATTTCTTCGTGCTTGTCATTCGTTATTAGTGTTTCCAAAGAATTTCCTATTCATTCTTGCTGAAAGTAAGTGTATTTAATTTAATATTAAAATTAATAACTATAGAAATAAATTGATTGGCATAAACCATTTCAAAATAATAAAACGAATAGGATTTTAAACGAAACTATTTTATGAATTATTAGGATTTCTTATAATTTGAAGTAAAAATCTCTGATTGATTTCATTTTGTGTTCTACTTACGAATTTAATCAGGTCTATATATTTCATAATGTAAATTGCACTTATCATTAATTATTAATTAATGAGGTCTTAGTTATTCTTGTAAAATTATAATACCGCAACAACCTTACTCTATATATCTGAGTATAATTTCGTCATTTATGTGTTTTTATTTAGCACACAATATGAGAGTTAGTGAGTTGTATTAACCTGACATATCCTCATGGGATATTCTGTATCTGGCAGCGGCCACTTATAGTGACTATCAGAGGCTGGCCAGCACCCAGAGCCGGATTTGCATTTTAGGGGCCCTAGGACGAGTAAGGCTTTGGGGCTCCTAGAATTGCGGCGCCTTAGAATGCGGCCTAGTCGGCCTATTGGTCAATCTGGCCCTGCCAGCACCCATGATGGGGTCAACCGGATGGTTGAAGGATGGGGTTCAACGGGTCGAGCCCAGACCCCTCTTGAAAAACTGGAGTTGTGTGGGACGCAGATTTGAACCCGGATCCTCCAGGGTGGTAAGCCAAATCTATACCATGCGGCCATCCGGCCGACCACAATATCAGGGCCGCCGAGAGAAATTTTCGGCCCGTGACAAGCTGGTCCTGGCCCCACTTACTTGAAAAACTGGAGTTGTGTGGGACGCAGATTTGAACCCGGATCCTCCAGGGTGGTAAGCCAAAGCTATACCATGCGGCCATCCGGCCGACCATAATATCAGGGCCGCCGAGAGAAATTTTCGGCCCGTGACAAGCTGGTCCTGGCCCCACTTAAAAAAGAGCATTACTTTGTTTTAATTAAAAATCTCATGTAAAACATTTTTTAAAAAAAGTGTACAATAAATTCAAAATTCGAGCGGCCGGATGGCCGAGTGATAACGCATTGGTATGTCACGCAAGAGAACCCGGGTTCGCGTCCCGCGTCTAATCCCGGAATTTTTCGGGGTACCGGGCCCGGCCGATGATCTCCATCCTTCACCATCCGGCCTCCCTCCACGGATATAGGTGCAGTCCGCAATTGAAACTGAGCCCACCTCTTAGTAATCTCCCTGATTGGAAAGGGGCGTAAAAAATACAAAAGCATGCCAAATATAAAGATTAAATAAAAAAAATTTAAAAATTATTTGACATAACATTTGGCTATCCACGACTGTTGAAATCATTAATACAAAAGCATGCCAAATATAAAGATTAAATAAAAAAAAAAAATTTAAAAATTATTTGACATAACATTTGGCTATCCACGACTGTTGAAATCATTATCAGGCCTAATTTTCAAATGACGCTAGCCAGCATTACTTGATTCTGACATACTATGAATCGAATTTTCCGTATTTCCTATGTCATTCTCTTTTCTGTTGATCAAGCAAATAGATGGTTTATTCAAACGACAAATGCGTGTTTGGAAATTTCTTCTCTATCATTCATGAATTTAAATCTATGAATGATAGAGTTTTATAGTTTGAAACAGTTACGAAGTTTCATTGAATACTAACGATTTGCAGACTTCATACTATTAGGCGAAACTGTTCAGGAATTTTGTTTACATGCAGGTTTGAAATACGATGCATCCGTTTAATACAATAACTATTCGCGACACGCACAACAGCGTTATTCACTGTTAGCATAAATACGAAAAATTATCTTACTTTTTTTAAGATGGATATATATTGGTATTCAATCAGTTAACATAATTTACAAATTCACCGAGGATATGTTTGAAACATTCAAACGTTCAAATATCGTTATTCTAGTATAAACTATTATATTCAATGTTTACGATTTAGAACAGGTTAGAGTAACACACAAGAGAACAATGTCTCAAAATACGTAAAATTTATAGTTCGCTGAAAAGCAGATAAAACTGTGGAAATAGTGGAATCTATTTCGCCCAATTGCTACCTTTGTCGGGTTTCTGATTATCATATGCTGTGCTGATCGGAAAATGCTGTACAATACCTGTTGTTATCAAACGCTCTGTAGATCGAAATGCTAGAATCAAATGTCCGATAGCATTTAACGACGAACGTTTGTTTCGTTTATTTGTTTTCTCGTAAATATGAAAACTTATTTGGATGCCGGTCTGAACATTATTACAGCGCTCTTTACTGTCGAAGTAGAGGAGACTGGCAGCCGTGCTTGTAGTGTAGTGGTTATCACATCCGCCTCACACGCGGAAGGTCCCAGGTTCGATCCCTGGCAGGCACAAAAAATATTTTTTTTCTTTGATAATGATGAGTGCGTGTGATTCAAACGGCTTCGTCGAGATATCTGGATAAGACATTTTGCGATTAACGTTCAGCGTAGCCTATGTCTATGTCCTAACCTGGGTGGTATTCTAAAAGTTTTCGTTAAAACAAACTTCCCTGCATTGAACATGTCTTTTTCACGGATTACACTTTTTAATTTCTTTAATCAGATATTATAATCTTATTCAAAATTAACATAAAACTGATCTGTACTTACACGTCTGAGATCAGAGTAACAATATCCGTTAAAATTACGTTTTGTTAAGAAATATTCTTTTGAACATCGATAACAATTGAAAAATCAATAACAATATACTGTACAATGGCATGATATTGTTAGATTTTTTCTAACTTGCCGAAAATTCTCGTTATGCTTTCAGAATAAAGTTCAGTCATTTTTTTCTCTATGTACTCTGTAAACGTCTTTATTTTTCAGTTAAAAAATGCAGTATTTCATGCGTTGGAAGCGAACGAACGTATGCAAAAGAAATTATTACCTACGACATTTGACGGTTTTTTGCATTACGAGATTATTTTTATAATACTTAAACGTTTCTATTATCATCGATCTGATCGATTACCCATGTGCCTGTTAGAGAAGTTAATTCTTAGATGTAGTGAGTTTGGATTTCGTGCTGATATATTAGTAGATTCGAAATCATCGCATAATTCTAACGGAACGTTTCAATTGAAATGTTTTGCCCGATAGTTGTGGCGATAGCAATATCCTACGAGTAATAAATACACATCGCTGAGTGACGGATAGATGTTGGTGCTTGCGGTGTAGTGGTTATCACGTCGCTTTAAAGGCGGAGGGCTCCAGCTTCGATCCCTGGCAGGCACAGCGGTTTTTTTCCATATATAAACGTGAAAATTGTTTCGTCTTTCCTCCGATTAGATATGAGACATGTTTTAGATTCGAGAAGCGTTCCAACTGTAAGCGTAAATAATCGAAAAGTCCTCTCTATAAACGACGTTCCGAAAATGTACGGAACGTAAAAGTTTACGAATTCGTAGTTGGATAACACTATCTGTCAGATGTGTTAGTTAACAAAGTTGATATAAAGATATCAATTTCAGTACATGAGATTTCTGAGAGAAATCTGTAATGAAGCGAAAGAAATAACGGAATGGTCATCGCGGAATTCTCTTAAAACTGTACAAGTTTATTGAAAGGCGGAAATGATTCTTCGTACAGTTGAGGGAATTTCAAAGGATTGATATGGTTTTGTAAATGTTTTGTTAAAATTTAAGGAAGGCGAATTGATCTACGAACTCGGTGATATTACACTTAAAGAAGATTCAAACTTATATGCAATTCAACATTCCGACCTAAATCGAATTGCGAAAGTTGAACTTGGAAAAGTATCGGGGTAGATAAAGGAAGAGAACATTCTCGAACTCACGGTTAATGTACGCCGTTATAGTAGAGATGACATATTTTATCAGCGATATATTATACATACATTCTAGTATTTCTTAATATTTTGAGAAGGAGACCATTGCTTTCGTTGGCACCGTGGCTTAGTTGGTTAAAGCGCTTGTCTTGTAAACAGGAGATCGTGAGTTCGAATCTCACCGGTGCCTCGCAATAATTTTTCATTCGTTGGCACCGTGGCTTAGTTGGTTAAAGCGCCTGTCTTGTAAACAGGAGATCGTGAGTTCGAATCTCACCGGTGCCTCGCAATAATTTTTTTTTTTCGAGTTATGGCTGATTAAAAAGCGATTATTTCTATCAAGACTACAAGGGGGTTTTTAATCGTTTTTAGTTCAACTTCGCGCGTACTTCAATCAAATTCAATTAACATTTTTTACCACAACCAACGAATAATTACGTTCTAGTGATCAGTTAATCTTCGCAAATTGTAATTATAAAATTCAAGTTTATCGAAAGATATGAAAATGTAATCGATAAATGTATAAAAATGTTAATAGAGGAAAATAATTTCATAAATTCTTTAAATAATTGTAGTCGTTATTAGTGGATTGAAATTTGTTCTGCAGAATATGGATATTGATACATCAGAGACTGCATACTTCTATTAAATTTCTCACTTCGATTCCAAGTCCATCCCTTATAAAATTAATTCATGGCGTCCGGATAACGCTGCCCATGCCCTTCTCCACCATTCGACCGATTCTTCCACAGAAGCGGCATCTTGATTTGCCATAATCTCAGTTCTCAACAGAGTAGCAAGTGGCATTATGTTTTGACAACAATTCCATCAAAATATTTAAATTTTAGTCGAAATTTAATTGTATGATCTTAAAATACAATATATTCTACTGGTATCGGTCGCAGTGATGTAATTTTATATTTTCACAACGAAATTTTTTTTCACTTTAATTAAGAGGAACTTTTATTCAGGCGACTATGTCATAAAATTTTTTATAGTTTGAAATTTTCGAAAAATGTCTTTAAATAATTTTCATAAATTTTTATAACAATGTAAGTATACATTGTTATGACATTAACAATATTCTTTCCCTTTGGATAAATTTCTTCGTGCTTGTCATTCGTTATTACTGTTTCAAAGAATTTCCTATTCATTCTTGCTGAAAGTAAGTGTATTTAATTTAATATTAAAATTTAGCTTTGGATAAATTTCTTCGTGCTTGTCATTCGTTATTAGTGTTTCAAAGGATTTTCTTTTTATTCTTACTGAATGTAAGTATATTTAATTTAATATTAAAATCAATAACTATAGAAATAAATTTATTGGCATAAACCATTTCAAAATAATAAAACGAGTAGCATTTTAGCGGAACTCTTTTATGAATTATTGGGATTTCTTATAATTTGAAGTAAAAATAGGATTTCACTTTGTGTTCTAATTACGAATTTAATCAGGTATATATATTTCTTAATGTAAACTGCTCTTATTATTAGTTATTAATTAATGAGGTCTTAGTTATTCTTGTAAAATTATAATAACGCAACAACCTTACTCTATATGTCTGAGTATAATTTCGTCATTTATGTGTTTTTATTTAGTACACAATATTTATTTTTATCAGAATTTTAGAAAATAACTAGAAAGTAAACTGCAATCATTAGCTAAATTTCTATTGAGAAATCGAATATAATTCGATCCGATTAATTTGATTGATTGTAAAAACTGTATAAATTCTAATATTCTGAACATTGCTAAATATAAAAATCAAATATATACATAAATACACATAAAAGGCAGTAAAACCGTTAAAGATTTTTTATGAAATATCGGAATTTACCGTAATTAATTTAACATTTTTTCATAAATTTTTGTAACAATGTGAACAGACATTGTCAGGCTATTAACAATATTCTTTATATTTGGATAAATTTCTTTTGGCTTTTTTCGTTCGATGGTAGTTTATCTATGGAATTATCGGTCACCATTCCTTGCAGTAAGTGTATTAAGACTTATATTAATGATAAATATCTATAGAGAAATATTGATTTGCATGAATCATTTTAATGATACAATAGCAGTTGGATTTTTATCCAAACTCTCGTATGAAGTATTAATATTTCTTATTAGTTTGAGTTTAAATATCTGATTTATTTATTATTTTTGTAGTTTATTTACGATACTAGTTTAAATAGGTCTATAGGTTTATTAATAAAACTCTCCAGCTTATTTAGTTAATTGTATCATGCTCATTTGTAAAAAAGAAGAAAGCGTTCAAAGTATATAGGCAATTTTATAAAAATGCCTATATACTAGACATTTTTATAAAATTATCGCAATAATTTTCCTTTATAAAGCATAGAATAATTTCGTGATTTTGTATTTTTATTTAGTACTCAACATGCACATTTATTAGAATTTGAGAAAATAAATACAAAATAAACTAGAATCATTTTCGAAATTTATATTCTGTACTCGAATATAATTCGACTAATAGATTCTTTTTATTGTGAAACTTATCTGAATTCTAATATACAGAAAATTGCTAAATATAAAAACGAAATATATATATATAAACCATAACAGAACCGTTAGAATTTTTTATGAAAATACGGAAATCACCAAAGGAAATTTAGTATTAATAAAATCGCAGTATAGAAGTAAGAAGTACCGTAAGACCCCGTTTAATGGGGGATATACGTTCCAAGGAAATAAAGCGCTAAATGAAACAGCGTTAAACGAGGTTATTCTAACACATAAATAGTAAGGATAGGTGAAACAGGACAGTGAATAAAAATTATATATATATATATATAGCATTTTTTTATTTTATTTTGTAATATGTATTACTGTGGAACGCCAGGGGGCGTGATATAATATTTTACAGGCCTTAGCCTTGTGTGGACAACGTGGCAAGGAATGACACGAAGGACATCAAAAGAACTTTGGATTGGCTTAATTCTAATAATTACACGGCCACAAGGGAGGATAAGATGAAGAAGATGGTCATACTCGATAAAAAAAAATACGATATCTTCCTGTAGGATGCCAGGGGGCGTGATATAATATTTTACAGATCTTAGCCTTATGTGGACAACGTCAGGATGTGACACCAGTCGGGATCGTTGGAAACGAAGCCGACAAAACAGGCGGGTTTGCCTAGCAGATGATGATGTGGGCTAAAGTTGTGAGTAAGGATGGAGAGGTGCTCAAGGAAACAACGATAAACAGCTTGAATGGTAAACACCTTGGATCTTTATTCTAGAGAGAGAGAATTACAATATATCCCATAAATGGAGGATATGGATGTTTATTCTAGAGAGAGAGAATTACAATATATCCCATAAATGGAGGATAAATACCTTAAATAACAGGCGGAACTTGATAGATCTTGCTTTAATATAATTTTATAACATGACACTATATCTACAGTTCAACGTTCCTAGTGAAGTCTTTGTCCAATCGAGGACCTATTTATACTTGTCATCTGGTCGGTGGCTACCGGGATTTTCTTCGGATGGAGCTAATTGCTGCCTCAAGGTGAAAACACCTTTCTTGCAGGTGGGATCCGACTTAACACTATATTATAACACGACACTATATCTAGAGTTCAAAGTTCTTAGTGAAATCTTCGTCCAATCGAGGACTTATTTATAATTGTCGTCCGGTCGGTGGCTTCCGGGGGGGTTTTCTTCAGACGGAGCACTGTCATCTCAGCTAATTGCTGCCTCAAGGTAAAAACACCTTTCTTTCAGGTGGGATCCGACTCCCTGTTGGTGTGGCGTAGCTGGAGGATGGGATAGTGGTTGTAAAACCTTGGCGGCGGTGAGAGCTATTACGTACGCTCTTTCCTATCTGTTCTTCTCCAGTTCTCCCTCTCGATGGGGTTTTCTCTCTCTCCCTGGATCTCTCTGCCTTTGGGGGTGGTCGATCCCTTATTATAACATCTCCGACCCCGGGACAAAACGTGACATTTGGCCCAAGTGTTCGGATTCCGATCGCTCCCGACTATTGTTTATTTGACTGTTGTTTATTATTTCACTTGCAGGTGGGTTCTATTTCAATAGTCCCTGAACACCTGCATAGTCACGATCCTTCGCCCATGATATGTAATCTCTTTTGTTTTTGAGATTTACGACGCTGTGAGCGAAGTTTCGCGTCGGGTAGTGCAATTCGGTAAATGCTTTCTTTTCAATTCTAACGTTCTTTCTCCCATTTACAATTTCTTTGTACGATGTTTTTAACTTTCTATCTTTTACAATTTCTTTGTTTGATATATTAGAATTTTCTTATATATCGCGAACATAATTCATATTTTCGTGGTCTTCACATTCCTACACAACTACATCATACAATCAAAAACTATAGAAATAAGGGAAGACTCCACTGACAAAATCAAGGCTAAGCTAGAAAGGATTCTAAAGCATAAGGATTTCCCTGAAGTTTGGAACCACTCCAAACAAGAGGCACCAACAGCCCCAAGATTATTCACCTATATCAAGACTCACAAGGATCCCATAGAGGCAAGACCGATAGTAGAGAAAAGGCTGGCGCCTATTATCAATTCGAAAAAGTACTGGCGAAATGGTGCAATCGAAAATTAGGCAAGACAAGGAACTCAACATTAATATTTACAACCATACTAAGCAGAATCAGAAGCCTACACTGTGACCCGGATGATATGTACACTACTTATGATTTTGAAGGCCTTATATCCTTCTCTTAAGCTGGAACCGACTTGCCTCTTCTATCGTTTTCTACTGGAACATCTTCCAGCCCAGCAAGACATCAGTCAATTTTTAAGAGACGTTGCCCATTTAATATGTTATTGTTCTTACTTTACTTTTAGGGGCAAATTTTACAGTCAAGCATTAGGTGTACCTATTGGCAGCCCCATGGCTGGACCCTTGGCAGAGATACTCCTAAGGGAGGTAGAGAAGAACAAACTTCCATTTTTCCAGCCTGCTATTAAACTGTACATTTGCTATGTAGACGATGTATTAGTAGTGTGGACCAACCCTGCATATGTAGACGCATTTCTGAAAGCCTTAACACTAGAACAATTTGGCCTTGTATTGAAGAAAGATCAGCAGAGCGACACTTTGATACACTTCCTCGACTTAAATATAAAGATACAGAGACAAACCATCTCTACAACTGTCTATAGAAAACCCTCTTATGAGGCTATCGTCATCTCTAACTGGTCCAATGACCCCATAGCCTACAAGAAAACGGCCTTCGACACCTATTACAAGAGAGCGCTGACATGCTGCTCTGATAGAGATGATCTTTTATCTGAGCTTGCATACATTGAAAATGTCGGACACCAACATGGCTACTCCAAATCCTTCCTCAAAAGAATTCTGAGTAATGTAAAGTCTAAATTAGAAGTACCTATCCTGGTCCCACCTGACCAAGTACCACAAAATGTTCCGGGTACTTTTGCATCTGTACCATATAATCTCAAGAATTTACAAGTAATAAAAAATGCAACAAGAAAAACCAATAGGAAATTAGCCACACACAGAGAACCTACCTTTTTTAACCTCATAAGGAATGAAAAGGACCCGGTAAAACCTCAAGCTATGAAAGGGGTTTATAAAATTCCACTCAAGGACGAACACAACCATCTGGCCTACATAGGCATTACCAATAGGAAACTAAACAAGAGGCTAACTAAACACAAACGTGACATCAAGCACGCTAACTTAACAACATCTCTAGCTCTAGAAACTTATAATAAAGATCTGACCATATACTGGGTTGACGCAATAGTTATTAAACAGGGGAAGCCAGGAACAAAACCTACCATCACCGAGTCTTTAGAGATTTTAAGGAGAAATGAGGTTGAAAATCTGGTGAATGAAAAGACTGCTTGGGACCCACCCGACCCTTGGAAATACGTACTTAACAAGAGAAACCACTAAACCTGTTTCTCATTATAATTTATTAACTTTTAGTTCTTTTATTGTGTTTACCCTAATTGCTTGTATATTTATGTATATTTATTAAGTTTATGCTAACTTAGTTACATAATTCCATTTAAAACTGTTAAAAGTCTAGTTATAATTAAATTATTTATTTGTTTCTTTTAAAACTGATATTTTGTAAACATCATGTTGTTTACGTCTTTCAAAAACTTAAAATATCAAAAAACAGCACTAAACGCAGTTAGACTTTCAAATAAATTTATTTACTATCGTTAAATGCTAACGTTTTCAGTGTTAATACACCATCATCAGGTATTTAGATTCATTAATTTGTTCTGAGAACAAATTAATGAATTAAAATTAAAATTAGAGAACAAATTAATGAATCTAAATGCCTGATGATGGTGTATTAACACTGAAAATGTTAGCATTTAACGATAGTAAATAAACTTATTTGAAAGTCTAACTGCGTGTTTAGTTTAACTCAACTGCTATTAGTGTTGCTCACTTTTATCCTGTTTTAAATACTCTGAGTATAAGCAGTTTTCAAGTTTTTGACATGTTTACTTATTAATAAACCAATAAAACTGACATCACCAGATTTCAAATTTTCTTGTGATTTCATGAAATTTTTTTTATAATTAAATATTATTTTTTCAATGTATTGATTTATTAAAATATGAACAACACAAAAAAGGCTGCATTTTAACAAATCAATACATTTTTAGTTGCATATATTTTTAGTTTATACTTATAAGACATTTTTAGTTTGTACTTATAAGACAAGGTTTTGAATTTTGTATTAATTTATTCTAACTTTTAAAAGTTTTGTAATAAAAGTTTAACATATTGAATGAAATTTGTAAACTAATGTTAATTTATATTTAAAACTTTCCATATTTTAGTACTTCTGAATCTACTATCCAAATGGAATCATCAGGTAGTGTTATTTCTGAAACTAGTAGTTCAACAACATCAGGCTTAGGTTCTACCATAAGAACTGTAACTTGGACACCTCCACAAGGCTCAACACCAACTCATACTGAAGGCACACCTTCATTCACAGAATCAAGTTCAAGTGGTGATATAGGTTTGTTACATTTTCAGGATATATTCTTACATAATGCATTCTAGTTCTAGAAATATTTATGAAATAAATTATAAAAGAATATTAAAAATTTTTATTATTATTTTTTTATTAAAAATTAATTTTTAATAAATTATGAATATTATTGTAACGTTCTTTCTCCCGTTTACAATTTCTTTGTTTGATGTTTTTACCTCTCTATCCTTTACAATTTCTTTGTTTGATATATTAGAATTTTCTTATATATCGCGAATATAATTCATGTTTTCGTGGTCCTCACATTACTACTAATGTATTTCATTAATTATAGACATTTTTATTGTTAATATCGATTTGTATTCATAAATCATGCGTGAAAAAATTCTTAAAATTATAAAATAAAAAGTTTTAAGAACAAAAAGCAGTACAGTAATCAGATTGCAGTAAACTATAAACACGAAAAGTATTGATGAAAGAAAAACGTTTTTACTTCGAGGAACTATAGTTCAAAGTGGCAGCATTCAGGTTAAAACTAAAATGCTATTTTTATTATTGTAAAATAACATTGATGACCGATCATAAATATGAACTCTGGTTATTTTTATTACTGTAAAATAACATTGATGACAGATCATAAATATGAACTCACCGCAACTTTCATATGTACTGCACTGCACAGATATTAAATGCACTGTGAGATGTCGTAGGAGTATCATGTAACAAATTCCTGCGATTTCGGATTTATGTAAGAATAACGGTTTGAAAAACCAGGTCAAAGTGAATCAATAAAAATATAAAATTCGAAAAAATAGCGTTAAACGGAGCAGCGTTAAGCGGGGTCTTACTGTAAATATATATTTGTTCTTATAGTTTTTGCCGAAAGTATAAATTGCTGCTGTTTTGTTTTTTCTCTTCGTTTGGATATCAACTGCATAACTTATAACTAAATAGAATGAAGCTAAAAGAGTATCATCTGATACTGCCCACCACATTGAATTTCATTTCAGAAATTTTGTGAACAATACGAATAAGGTGAACATGACGTAACACGGTTTCCGTACACAACCGATTAAAGTAATACTCAGGAATTCAAGATGGAAGTGTATCATGCTCATTTGTAAAAAGAAGAAAGCATTCAATGTTTGCATTAAACTGAGGACATGCGATTACGACTGAATATGCAATAATTACTCTAATGGCAAAACTTTGCACTCACTAAAAAATAGGAAGCACTCAGAAAAATACTGAAAGGAGGTGGAATAAACTAGAGAGGCACTGGCAAGATTCGAACTCATGATCTCCTGTTTACAATACAGGAGCTTTAACCAACTAAGCCACGGCACCTCTGACCTCCACTCATTACATACTCAATGTATAAATTTTAAGAGCATTATCATTTTACGATAATGCTTCATCATAGCAATACTCACTCATTCCAATGCCGAAAATGTACGAAATGCCCAGATACTTCAATCTGTAGAGCGTTAGGCTTTTAACCTAACGGTCCAGGGTTCGAATCCCTGTTCAGGCGTCGTGTTTTTGCCTGATTTATAGCAAATTTTTATTTTTTGCACAACTGCTGATTTGGCATGCACCCTACAGCCGAAATTTCTGAATCGATTTCAGGAATTTCTAAACAGGATTCGAGAGAGACGAAATCCATACGATGTCTAACATTATATGGTGCATCTGAAAAAGTAGTTACGATAAGAGAAAAGATGATATTGCAGAGCGTCTAGAATTCGAAATTTAACAAAATCGTACCTACATTCACAAAAAACAGCTTTTCGGTTTTCTCGTTAACCGATATCGAAATTTTCCCGACAATTTGAAGCACCATGCTAGGCATGCTTGTAAAATCTTTTACTCACTGTTCCAAGAAAAAGAATGCTATTTGAGAAATTATGAAATCCATTCGACATATAGCATATGAGTGCACAGTCGTGTGCTCTGATGTTTGCTCCTAAAAATGCTTTTACCTAATACTAAGGGAAGACAGTTTGCAACAATGGATAAATAAAACTTGAAGGTTACTGTTTCTAACTGCAACCACAATATGGATCAAACTGAATTACTGTTATATGCCGAGAAATGCCGAAAAAGATATATTAAAGTGGAAATTCAGATGAATACATCAATCATGGCATCTTTATTTATTACTAAGCCAATATGAACAGTGAGTGGCAAATGAACAGATTTAAAATTAGAAACTTCTAAATCTCGCTGGCAGATAAGAGCAGAAATGATTAAAACTTTGAAAATACTATTTCCTGTCTTCGCACGGGTGCACATTCGAAAACAAGTTACCTTATCCATTATTAGGAATTTTTAAGGACAAGTAGCAAAAATGAAAGCCCATGCCCAATCAGGGTCTTGAATCCTAGACCTTTAGGTTAAGAGACTACGCTAACCGAGTACCTAACGCTCTACCGACCGAGCTAACTGAGCACACGTCTGCAGCGGCACTTGACTCCATTGATTTACTTACAAGGAGAGGGCGCGGTCTGGGAAATGAACTTTGGAATCAAACTTTGTGTGGTGTACAAAATATTTAAAATATAAAGGATATTACTCTAAGTCCTCTTTCAACAGGATCTGTAAGATAAAGACCTCTCGGAAGCCAAACAGTTTCATTTTGTTCATCTACAAATGCAGCTATCCTTTTCAAACACTAAGATTAAATTATTTATAATCAATTTATCTACACACAAATTTTTTAAATTTATACAGGTATACCTTAGTTTATAAGATTCCTATATATAAAATACTGTTTACATGAGCATATATAATTTGTATCAAAAATTCAATTTATGAGTTTTTACCTCACAAATCATAATGAGCGAGAGTTTCAAATGGGAATTAGTTACTACATTGATAATGTGGAATACATAAAGAATATCAATAAAATCAGACAACTATACAAATGGATTTCTCACAGAAGAGTTCCAAATTTTTTAAATGGTTTAATAAATATTTATTTAAAAGTTAAGGTTTGTTTTATTTCTTCTACATATGGAATGTATTCTGTCAAATTTCAATATAAAATAACTGACCTACTAGATAATGATTTCTGTATGTTGAGACAAAGTGTTTGTGTGTGTTGTTTCAATTTATTTATGTAATTTTTTGTTACTTTGCATGATTACAGATTATGCTAATGTAAGAAAAAACTTTTTCACTCTAAATAAATTTCTTCTTGTTTTTCACTATTATTTTTTTTGACTCTGTTTCATCTTTTAATCCTAATTTTTATTAGCCATTATTACCCCTCTTTCTTCTACAGTTGCATATCCCCTTACACTACACCACTACAACAGGTCCATTACTTCCTTCCCTTCCTCCTGCTGCCTTTCGTTCCTCAGTCATAATTTTTCTGCATTGGTGTTTATTTTGCTAAAAGTTTCTCCCCTTCACCCAATCTCTCTTACCACTTGTTCTGATTCCCTGTTTACTAGTGTATGTTCTCTCCAATACTTTCACAATATTTCTAATCACTGTCGTTCATATATCACTTCATTCCTTTACCTACTTGATAATGGTGTGGGTGTGTGTTTGTGTGTTTGTGTGTGTGTGTTTGTGTGTGTGTGTGTGTGTGTGTGTGTGTGTGTGTGTGTTTGTTTGTTTGTTTGGTTGTTTTGAGACAGAAAGTGCTTGTGTATTTTTTCAATTTATGTAATTTTTTGTTATTCTGAATGTTAATCATTCAGAATAACAAAGATTAGCTTTGTTTATATCATTTAAATCACATCCCTTATTTTACAGTCAACTGAACTGGCTATATGGAAATGCTTTGGTTTTTCAATCAGAATATCCAAGATCAAATATGAGTTCCAAATCTCAAAATTTATATGTCTAGTCCATCAGTTTCCATTTTCTATAATTCCAGACCTTACCACAATTATGAGCTTGGATAAAGTCTAGAATTTTAATATATATCTATAATGTATATATAAAGATTAAAATAAAGATAATAAGGATTTTATTGATATATATATATATATATATATACACATACACACACACATACATCATATATACATATCAATAAAATACATAGAATAGGTGTCTCCTAAACAGTAAGGACTAATTTTTAAGTTCAGTACACTGTTTACTGTAAAATAGTGTTTTTACTGTACAGTCATTTATTATATATCTTTACATAATGCCACAAATCAAAAAAAGTGAAAAGCGAAAACACAAGACATTGACTGTGGTCGAATAGGCAGGAATAATTAAGCAACTTGACTTCAGAGAAAAGTTTATTGATTTGGCTTTGTTTTATGATATTGGATGATATTATGACATTTATGACATAAAAAAATTGGGATAAAATTGAGGGGTTTGTGAAAGATTTGAACAGAAAGAGCAGTGAAAGGAAATTCTTAATAAACTGAACATATTAGTTTGTGTAATTCCATTTTTTCATTGAACATCTAATAATCCGACAAACCTCGGAATCATGTGTCGGATTAGGAGATACTACTGAATACTATAGTATGTTACTATTTTGTATTTATATTATAGTAAGATAAATTATCTAAAGCCCAGAAGAAGGTTAACTTGTTTTAAATATCAAATTAGCATAGAATAGGTATGACATATTACCATTTTCTATTTGTATTTTCAATCTGTTAATAAAACCCTCTATTCTAGAATATATATGAAGATGGCTTTATGTAGTGTGAAAATAATTCATGCAGAAAAAGTATGATAAAATATCAGCTCTGCTCTCATAGAGCTTAAAACTTTTTGATATTTAGTGTGAAGTTTAGCAGATGTTTTCCACAAAGCAAAATTAGCAGTTAAGCAAATCACTCTTTTAATATAATTTAAAAAACATAAAAAATGTTTTGGGTATACATTATGCCATCATCAGTTACAATGCATATCTGATTGGAATGTATTATGATATGGGATTCTAGAATGATTAAATTAAATTTTAAAATATATTCTATCTAAAAACAAAGTAAAATAAAAATAAAAACTTTATGGGGGTGTGCTTGACAAAATATAATTTCTATGTTAGGTGAAAATACTAAAAATACCTAACAGACAGGTATTAAAATTAATAACGATGATTGGTCAGAGTTAATTAGTGTGTCTGCAGACCGCGTATTTTTATGCTTTGGTCATTTCATCTGCTTACCGAGCGTTTAATATGGCTTCTTTTTCACTAGCCTTTAAAATTTCTATTTTATCCATTAAAGATAGATCTTTACATTCCTGCACTTTCTTAATTATCTTCGCATCTTTCCACATTATACTTATATCCATTTTGTAGACTCTCTGTGCTAGGGCTGTCGCTAAGTTCCCTTTCATCACATTATCCTTATGCTTGGCCAGCCTGTCTTTGAAGTTTCTAAATGTTGCAATTTCTATATTAATATTTTCAGAAATATTAATATACAGGTAGGCCTCGATTAGTGCGAATAATGGGTTCCATGACAATTTCTCGCACTATTCAAAGTATTAACTATATGTAAAATATGGTAATTGGTTCTTGCTTTGTGAGATTTTAACCATTAGCCAACCTCACGATCAATAACCACAATACTTTACAATATTGTTTAAGAAATATTTATTTTCATGTTTTATATCATTGTTCGTCATCTAAATTAATAATTTACCAGGAATTGCGTCTCATACCTCATTAAATCCAACATCCAAATCGAAGATGATCTTAGAATTATCATGATCGCTTTTATGTCGCTCAATCACATCTATTTTTTGCTGTAGCGTAATCACCTAACCTCTTCTTTTTTCATTTCCAGTATCATCATTAAAAGTGTTCTTTCGTTTATCTATTTCGATACTTTTTGAAAGAGAAAATTCTGTACTATACTGTATATATATAACAAAGCTGAATAATAGTAATGTTAAATAACTAATGGCAAAAAGCCCATCTTTCTAATGTTTCACCCCTTCAAAGCCAATTGACTGTTCTTGGACTGCTCCTCGTCTGGTTTTACTAACCCGAAAATTAACATTAATTTGTTAATTGACATCATAAAAGGGGACGGACATTTGTTAGTAAGACTGGTCTATGCTTACAACTCGCATTAATCGAATATTTGCTCGCACTAAGTGAAAAACGGTATCAATTTTATAAGTCACACTAATCGAAATCACATTATTCGAACTCGCACTAATCGAGGCCTATCTGTATATTCAAATTGAAAATTTTCTTTAAATTTTTTTGTCAAAGACTTTTCTGTTCTATAATTTATTAATTAGAACACACTTTTACAAAATGTGTTTACTCCTTCCAAAAAAAATATGTATACTTCCTTCCTCCTCTCTTCTAAGTTGTTGACAGGTATCTTATATGTCCCGGACTTGAATTCTGTGCCTCGCTTCTCTTTATCATTATGCAGTATGATAAAGAGTATAGTGTAAGCGATGTCCTGTATATTAAATAGTGTAGGCGATCTTCTGTATGTGCATTTTTTGTTTGCAAGCTTTAGGTTTCTCTTATTGTTTTATAGTCATGTAGTCTATAGGGTAGGGATACCTGATCTCCTATGTCATGCTCAATACCAAACTATAAATCCCTATTGGATTTATAGTTGGGACTGGAGGGCGATGTTTGTTTTCTAACCTCCGCTTCCGTTCTTTGTAGATTTTTTTCATAAACTTCATAGTGTATCCATGTTTTATTCCACACTGATAAATTCTATTAAGTTATTCCTTCCTGTAATCATCTTTGCTACTGTGTGTTAAGGTATGCTTAAAGTAGGCTCTAAACACTGATTTCATGTATGACAAGGGTCATAGGACAACTTGGGTATCGGGACTGGTGTGTTGGTTGCCTTCACATATACAGTTGTGTCAAACTGTTCTCCCTTGGCTATGATTTTTATAGACTACATGACTATAAAACAATAAGAGAAACCCTAAAGATCGCAAACAAAAAATGCACGTATAGATCGCCTACACTATTTAACATACTACGTAATGAAAAAGAGAAGCAAGGCACAGAATTCGAGTCCAGGATATATAAGATACCTGTCAACAACTTAGAGGAGAGGAGAAAGGAAGCATACATAGGTGCAACAGGTAGAAACTTCAAAGACAGACTGGCAGAGCATAAGGATAATGTGATGAAAGGGAACCTAGCAACAGCCCTAGCACAGAGAGCCTACGAAAGGGATGTAAATATGCGAAGATAATTAAGAAAGTGTGGAACTATAAAGATCTGTCTGTAACCGAGAAAATAGAAATTTTAAAAGCTAGTGAAAAAGAAGCTGTATTAAACTCTTGGAAAGCAGATGAAATGACCAAAGCATGGAAATATGCGGTCCGCAGACACACTAATTGACTCTGACCAATCGTTGCTATTAATTTCAATATCTGTCTGTTAGGTATTTTTAGTATTTTTGCCTAACATAGAAATTATATTTTGTCAGGCACACCCCCATAAAGTTTTTACTTTTATTTTACTTTGTTTTTCGGCTAAATTAAATTTTAAAATATATTCTATCGTTCTAGAATACTGTATTGTAAATGCGTTCAAATCTGATATGCGTTGTAACTGATGATGGTATAATGTATATCGAAAGCATTTTTATGTTTTTTAGATTATATTAAAAGAGTGATTTGCTTAACTGCTGATTGTGCTTTGTGGATTAATGAACTTTATATATAATATAATTAAGCAGTTTTTAGTTTATGTGAATTTGATGTTTTTCTTAAAAAGGATTATTTTATTCATAATGAACATTCAATAGAATATTAATGGTTTATAATGAATTATTGTAACTATAGTTTATTTGCAAAAACATACTTTATTGAAATTGCTAAACAACAACAGATATTGATT
Organism: Olivierus martensii; assembly: GCA_000484575.1. Lineage (NCBI taxonomy): Eukaryota > Metazoa > Arthropoda > Arachnida > Scorpiones > Buthidae > Olivierus > Olivierus martensii. Next base: position 20,196 of record AYEL01033764.1, read on the forward strand.
TTTATTGAGGGCACTTTCTTCTTTTTAGTTCTACCCAGGACTGCCAAGAGGGGGTGACATCCGAGACTTTTGTCACAGGCCCAGCATCGAAAAGGGCCTGACCATCGGGCTCTGATGTGTCATATAACCTGTCCAATAATTTGTAGGCTGCTGCCAGAGCATACTGTGTACCAACCAAAGCAGTCGTGCCAAAATAAACTATTTTATACATAACATGGTATGTAATGTATTGAATTTTGAATTTATTGTATACTTTGTTTAAATAAATGTTTAATGTTTTATAAAGTGTTTTTTATTAAATAAAAATGATGCACTTTTTTAAGTGGAGCCTGGACTACAGACTTGTCACAGGCCCGAAAATTTCTCTCAGCGGCTCTAGTTCTGCCACTTTCCAATTGGAGATTATTATATGGCCAAGGCCATTCCAGGACAATTGCAGATTATTTTATTCATACAATAGATTTTCAAAGATGAATTGATGGGCTGGGTCCAGATCTGTTTTAAACACATGAAAGTATATGGCACAGAATTGTTCCATCAGATGACATGAAAATTTGCTGCGCTTTTATTGTAGAGGATATAGGTTCAATTCCAGGTCCCATACCATTAGATTTTTTTTAAAAACAATTTGAATTCATCCTACTCATTCTTCACCTGGCAGCTGATCCTACCATGAATATGAATGATTTGTAGTGGGTTTTGGAAGAATCCTGCTGTTTAGTATGTTTAGTAATCCTACAGTAATAAGATTACTATAGGATCCCATAGACTTAATACTGCCTTCTGATGCTGTCATCAGGTATAGTTAGGATAGAAAGCAATATTAAAATTTAGAAAAAAGATGAGATTCAGTATTGAATATGGAAATATATTTAAATACTGAATCTCATCTTTTTTCTAGATTTTAACATCAGCAGCCTATACTAAATATGAAAAAACCACTTGCTTTAACACAAGATCAAAGTTCATACAGCACTAACAGCAAGAATTAAAGGAACTTTAATATGGTAAAACGTTTTCGGACCCGACACTGGTCCCTCATCAGTATATGTTTCTTACAGAGATAACATTCTTTACTTGCTGTTAGTGCTGTACGAACTTTGATCACCAGCCTATTTATTAGATTTTAAGAATTCTTTAGGTTGTGTTATTACAATTAATGCTAATTACTGAAGTAATTTTGTTTTCTATGTAATTAGATGATATTTCAATGAAAAGGAATTCTGTTTTTGGACTGAGAAATGTATAATAATTTTTTCCAGTTAAATTAATGATAATTTAACTGATTTAGGAGCATTTCTTAGAAAATTCTGCATTTGTAAACTAAAGTATACCTGTAAATATATATTTATTAATAATAATAAAATTTCTGAAAAGAAAATAGAAACAAAAAAGTCAGTGGATTTCATTATTATTCAATTAGTTTAATAAGCAAATATTTTCTTAAATATTATAAATTTTAAAAAATATTTAAAAAAATAGGAATATCATCATAAGTAATTAAAAATTTTAAAAACTAATTTAAAATTCCCCCTCTCCTTGTAAGTTGGAAATAATTAAAATCTGAAAAGAACAGTCTTTAAAAAATTATACAAAATTCTTCCAGAAGAAAAAGCAGCAGCCAGAAGGCAGCTTATAAATTAGAGTATAAAAAGAATCCCATTATCTTCAATTTATTACAAAATGAAAAAAATATGGACTTCAAAATTAAAACAGAATACAATTCTAAAACATAAATTTATAATATCATGATTATTATTGTAAAATTCCAATAGTCTGGAATCTGATGGTTTGGTACTCTCATTCAGCATAAAAATTAGCAGATGCAAGTGAGCAATTTCTGGAAAAAATGAATTATGGTAGTATATGCCAAATCAAACAATATCAAAATAAAGATACAAAATATTCATTTTTAAAATTTAATAATAATAAAAATTTTGAAAAAATTTTCATTGAAACCTATAATAATGAAATCTACAACAAAACAATTTTTGAAATTTATCAAAATTTTATATATTATTGAAAAAAATAGGAATATCATCATAAGTAATTAAAAATTTTAAAAACTAATTTAAAATTCCATAAACTTTGATTTTATTGTAAACTTGTTCAGAAATCAATTCTTTGAGGTAACATTTGAACTAGATAAAATGATGGGGATTGAGTCAACATATATGACCAATTGAGAATAAAATTCATTGATTACAGGTTTTTGACATATTGTAAGTAATATTTATCATATTAATTTATGGTATACATTAGGGGTGAGCAACCTCTGGCCCACGGGCCACATTATTTTATTATATCTAATACCAACGCTATGTATGCGGGCCACATTATTTTATTATATCTAATACAACGCTATGTATACTTATACCTGTATCTTCTCTTTTTTAAATAAATACTTTTATTATCAATTGTTTTTGTCATTTTAAGTAAATACTATTATCATCAATTGTTTTGTTTTGGCCCATAGCACACCATAAATTTTTCTATACGGCCTCCTACAAAAAAAAAAGTTGCCCACCCCTGGTATACATTATATATATATATATATGTTAAATCTATCTATAACAAAATTCAAGAATCATCCTATATAACAATAATTTGTAAGTCCTCAAATTTGTACTCATTCCTACAACAGCAAGGTCATCCATAAATTCAGTTGCTTGTCAATGCTATTGACAATGGATTCAAGTCCCTGATTAATGGTCTGATATATAAAAAGCATCCTTTTTGTGTCTAGTTCTCATATTTTTGTGTTCTTTAAGTTTATTCCAATAAAGTGAATGTAATAATACATCCTAATCTGAGTTTCTTAAGCTAATAGCTAAAAGTGATTCTCTACTAATGTTTACTAGGACACTATACTTTATCTTAAACATATATAACTATAATATATAATATATATAACTATATTATATATAACTACAAGAATCAGACACAAAAAACGTTTTCCATATATCAGACCATTGGGTCAGGTATTTAAGTCTTTTCACTTGATTGGCTAATCACAAAATTTATTAATACATCATCATCATAAGTACAAGTGGTCATTAGTTAAGGACTCCCTGTATATATCATAATAGTACAGAATGATATTTTTTCTTGAGATATTATTTCTATATAATATAGTAATAATTAGGATATATTTTTTCATATCACAAAATTATTATATATTAGATGTTACTGATTAATTTTAAAACTTAAAAAAAAATAATAATAAAATATCGTTTAAAAATATTTGTTTGGAAAGCTGACATTTTATTATAGAAAAATTATTGGATTTTCTTTGCAGTTTATTTTAAAAAAAAATCATTACTTAAGACATACTGAACATAGAATTATAATTTTTCAATGACAACAAATTATTCATGCTATCAAAATTCTTTACTAAGATAAGTGCAAAACAATGATATTTTGTGAAATTATTCTCTTTCTTATAATAAGTCATTAATTAGATTTTAAATGATTCATTTGGTACTCCATAAAACTGTACATAAACGAGAAAGAAATATTTTAAAAATTGGATTGTTTATTCATGGAAATAAATAGGATTTAAGAGCATAAATGCTTTAAAGATCAGTATAAAATTGTAGAATACAACTTTAAATCTGAAATTACTATATGAATGTGTGTGTGTGTGTGTATATATATATATATATATATATTTAAACAAAACTACTTACTTCATCATCAATAGCTAAATCATCATCAAGACCTTCAATTTCAGATGTTACACTGCTGACATTCGTTGCTAATTCCTTGTACCATGAAAAAGCTAATATCCGATCATTGAATTTAGATCCATGGGAAATAGCCTAGAATAAAAAGAAAATGCAACTTTAATTCATAAGACAATTTTTAATGCAATACCTTAAAAACCTATAAGCAATATATATACAGAAAATATTGATATATTCTTTTTTCAAATATTCAACTGATTTTTCACACTTGAAAAAATATAGTTGATCCCTAACTTATATTACTAATTGCTCTGGAAACAGTCATGTAAATCAAATATTAGTTTTTATAGGAATCAAGTCAACTCATGCCATTGGAGGGATATGTGCAAACATTCTTTCCATTAAGACATGAATGAAGAGTCTTTTGACTAGAGGAGTTTTTGTTTATCTATCAAAAATCTAAATCATATATGAAAAAATGTGAATATAGTAAGATCCTGCTTAACACTGCTCCATTTAACTCTGTGTTGATATAATGCATTTTTTCAAATTTACATTTTTTATTGATTCACTTTGATGCAGTTTTTAAAATCATTATACTCATATAAATCCAAAATTGCACAAATTTGTTGCTTTGATACTCCTATGCTGTTTTGCAGTGTGATATCAGTGCAGTGCAGTGCAGTACATACACAAGGAACAAGTTTAGCCACTATTACAGAAATTATAGATCAGTTTATACAAAATGATCAGAAATTTTGATAGCAAGATGAAGTGTCATGGATGCAATGTCTTGCTATCAATAATTGTTTATTGAATGAAAGAGGAAAAGGCAAATGGCATTAATGACTTCTTTGTGAAAAAACGAAAAGTGTCAAATGAGGAAGAATGTTCATCATCAAAAAAACAAATTATTTGCTCAAATATTTTTTGATTTTCATGAATGATTTATGAATACAAATTGATATTAGCAATAAAAATGCCTATAATTAATGTAATGCAATAGTAATAATACATGTTACAAAATAAAAAAAGGTAATGTCTATAATTAATGTAATACAATAGTAATAATACATGTTACAATTTAAATCTATAACATGTGTTATTACTATTATATTACATTAGTTACAAAATAAAATAAAAAAAAGTACATATATTTTTTTATTCATTGTCCTGTTTCACAAAAATATATCCCCATTATTTACGTGTTAAGATGACCTCATTTAATGCTGTTTCATTTATCACTTGGTTTTTTCGAACATATTCCTGTGTTAAATGGGTCTTACTATATTTCAAAAACAAAAATATATATACTAAAAAGTTAAAAACTATTGTCCGGCAGAGCGAAATGTGCAGTTTTGATCATGTGCATTAGTACAAGATCAGGACGTCTCCATTATCCAAATAGGGAGAGTCATGTACCAAACACATGTTTATGTTCAAAAGTTCAGAACAAGTGTTCGTGTTCCGAAGAGAAAAAAATTTCAAATTTATTTATTAAAATATTTTTGCTTTATTTTTAATATTTCTTTATAGAAATTACAAAGAAGAAATGATCTTCCTGAGTCTGAATAATGATTTTCAGTTTTATGAGTTGTCAGTGGGGACATTCACATAGGCGACTCTCCCTATTTGGATAATGGAGACATCCCGATCTTGTACTAATGCGTATGATCAAAACTGCACATTTCGCTCAGCCGGACAGTACTTATCCTTTTTAATAAATGGAAAAGTTTGATTCAAAAAATTTTCTAGCATAATAGATTTGCCTTTATAAATTTTATTCTATCTAAAATTTCTTACGTAGTTTTAGACTGTACTCATTATACTGTAAAATTCTGTACACTATAATGAATACAAAACAAAATTTTATTTAAATTTTTTTAATAAGTCCAGTCATTGTATTACATCCACTTTTGTATCAAAGATTAAAGATTGTTTTTTTTTTTTAAATTCTCACAATAAATGATTATTGGTGCTATTTCTTTTTTTTTGAGAATTTATTATTTTATATAGTTTGAACAAATAAGTACAATGATGATAAGACTGACTGAAGAGGACTAAAAACCAATTCTATATAGCAGTGTATAGAACAGAAAGCTTAACAGTACAGACATATGGGAGCACCTCATATGCTGTTTGTGTTACATTATTTTAAAATGTATTACTATATGATGTTATATATGTATATGTAAAACATATTTGTATATATATTTTTATTATATGATTGTAAAAGTATTAAATAAATAAAATTTTTAATAAAGATTTAATTAAATTAATTATTAAAGAATTCCTTCATAATGTCACAAATAAATGTAGATAGCAATCAACATAGGATCTGAAAGTTAGTTTTTGTAATTTTTAAAAAAATTGTTTTGATATATCTCAAATTTTATAGAAATTTCAATTGTTTTATTTAAGTCCATCATAAAAATTTTTCTATTCAATTTTCTTTTTATAAAATTGAGTAAAAATACAGTATTTTGTACTCTATGATATTTAGCAGATGCTGCAATGTAAAAAGGAATCATGAGGATATATACAGGAATAATCCATTTAGTGGATTCTTTATTTTGAGACTCCACAAGAAAAAGATATTATACAGACTCCACAAGGAGGAGATATTATTATACAGTATTATGTATTCAGAATAAAAATCTTTTTTAATACTTTATATACATACAGTCAATTCTTGTTATTCGCGGATCCATATTCGCATATTCGACTATTCGCAGAAATTTATTTCTAACCACAAAATCGATATTGCAGAGCTTTCTCCACTTATTTGCAGACTCCCCCTAAGCGGCAAAAATACTGTTACCAATATAAACTCTCTCACTCTAATAAAGGAAGTGTTTGTTACCAAGTGTAGTCTCTGAATCGGTTTGCCGGAAAATTTCTCATTATCTATCCTTGCTCACTGCACAGACCGCAAGTAGGCCAAAAGCCTGTTCATATCGTCTGCAGGTCCCATAGAATGTGACCCTATGCTTGAATGCAGCCTCAAATTTAGGTGCCAAACTTCATGCATTTGCTCCTTACGCTGAAATTTTAGAAGTTCTGAGGCAAAATGTGATGCAGACAAGGCTGATGCAGTTTTTCAATGCAGTTCAGAAAGACAATGTGTCAGCGTTGTCACTTCAAACATTTTGCAACATCAAAAACTATCAATCAAAAATAAGATTTTATTTACTACATAGTTAATGTTTTAAAAAATTAAATAAAGATTACTATAATTATAATACTGTATATAGTACTATAAACTGCAAATACTGTAATTATTTGTAAATAATGTAATACATATTAAATAAGGTATCTTTAAACAGAAACACACATAAACCAAGTATGAAAATGTTGGGAAGAAAGGTTTGCAGGAACCTAAATTCACTAATTCCATATTTGCGAAGAATTTACAGAACATAACTACCACGAATAGCGAGAATTGACTGTATATTCCAATTGGTACATTTTATGAAAAACTAGTTTGAATGATAATATTCTGTAAAATTTCAACTGTAATTTATGAATACTTCAATTTATTTAACATTTTATATAAAATCATATCTTTACTATATTTAAAAATTATTGGGAAAAATAATCTGTAAATTATAAATTAAATAGCTTGATATAAAAAAATTATTATTATAGCATGAGATTTGCCTTTATTTAAGATTTACAGTATAGCTTTCCTTCAATATCTATTTTTATGGTAACTTATAATAAAATATAAACTGGATATAATCCCATCGTTAAATTTTCTACACTACTACTGATAATTATTCTATATTTCTGAAGAATATTAGTATAATGGAAATTTAGACAGCAGATGCTATGATATTTTTCACTTTTATTTTGGAAATAGAAAAATATTTTTTAACTAGCCTATTTATATACATTAATATTAAAATTATCCACACACATTGTACACATATATGATATATAATTTAATGCATAAATATTTTTTCATTTTTGTTTTTAGGTCAAGCTCATAGTTCAAAATTAATATGAGGAAAGCAATCATAATCTCCTTATATTGAAAACTGATAAATGCCAATTAAAACAAAATCAAATTCTATTTCAAAAATGGATTATATCTCAAACAAGCTTTAATCTTCACATTTCTACAAGCAACTGGCTTATAATCACTAGGAAGTTGAAAGTATCAACATGCATTTACAAAGAAAAAAAATTCAGTTATTTAACTTGCTTGTTCCAGTTTTAAACTGGAATATGCTAATGCATTTTTAACATTTTGTGTATTTAAAAATATGAATGATTACCAGTTTAATACAAGACACAATTTGAAAGATTTTTCTGAGAGAAAATTGTTTTTTCAAATATAAATATAAAACACTTCAATAAAATGTTATTAAAGTTTGATGTTATCAAAATACTTTCATTTTTATTGAAAAACTTGTCTTTTAAATATCAACTTAAAACACTGATGTTTTAAACTGATATTTGAAATTTTATCAAATTATAACATTTTTTTTAAATGTAAAGAATAATGAAGTAAGTTATAACAAGCATATTTTTAATATTAATATAGTATATAAAAAAAATCTATTTTTTATTATTTTTAAATCAATATGTAAGTCTAATAAAAATTAAAATCACTCAACACCTACATTAACTGGAAATAACTTATATGAGGAATAGGATTTCCTGTATTTTCCATTTAATTTAAATTTGAAAAAAATTTTTAAATTTTAAAATAATATTTTATATTAAACATTGCTTTCAATTTTCCAATTTATATTTTATAACAATGAAAATATAAATTCTAATAAACAAGCTGTTTATTAGAATTATAGAACTATACTTATAAACAAATACATTAGTGAACTTAGTAATAGTGAATAAACAGCCAAATAAATAAAATTAAATAATGAAATTAATTTAGTCACAAAAATAATACAAATACAATGTTAAATAAATTGATTTATTTTGGACAAAACAACAAACTTACAAATTAGTAACAATAATCTGTTTTAATTCAAAAGTTCCAAATCAATAATAAATTTATTAATACAGACAATAAGTAAACTTAAATAATAAATTAATCACTTCTGAGTCAAAAATTGCAATTAAGTTGATTGGTTTCACAGATTAAAGAAAATTATTCAACAAAAATGCAAATGCCTGTCTCACCTCAAACTGGCTTTTGCATGCATCAGGGTTAAATAGTAATTTTTCATAAATGTCAACTCATTTAGATGAGAGGAGGCCAAAAAGTTCTTACTTTCATGATGACGTGTGCAAGAGATCTGAATTTCAGTCCTCCAACTCTTCCTTCTCTACAGAACCATATCTTAGGGCAATGCATTTTTCACACTTGTGGAATAGTTGTTTAATCCCATTTTCCTAAAAGTTAACAGATTTGGAAGCAAACCAGTTCTCAACAATAATAATGGCTTCCTTACCGTCAAAAAATTTCTTCCTCATAAATGTTTTTTCATCTTTCAAAACAGGAAGAAGTCAGAAGATGCCAGATCATGAGTATACGAGAATGGGACAAGGTTTCATACCAAATTTGCACAGAAAAGTGAATGTTTCTGTAGCTCAGTATACAAGTGTATTGCCAGCTAACATCAACATACCTTTCAACAGCAAATCATGGGCCAGGTTCACAAAGTGTGCCATTATTTACAATGTCGTACACCAAACACATCATTAAGTATAACATCTTAATGATTTATCGTAAACTGCTATTCACAAAACTTATCATAAGCTACTTGACAATTAGCAACGAAATTTTTGTCGTCTTGCTTCAAGAGTAGGAAAATGAGGTCAATGTTTCCATAAACATAACCAATAACAAAGTAAGTGACGTCTGTTGTCTGAGTAAAAATGGAGAACTAAAAGGAAAAAGAACAGCTTTTTACTCCTGAAGAATAAATGCTTTTATTTTTATAAATAATTTAAATAGCTTTAATACATTTTGATATAAATTTGAAAGAAATGAGCTGATTTATATTCTAAAAATTAAATTAATTCATCTTTCTAATATAATAGTTTAATTAAGCATATATTTTTATAATAATGATTTATCTTGTTTAATAGTCTATAACTGGCACAAATCATTTAGTAGAAAATTGATGTATTTTTTTTATATTCTACATAATGAATTGCAAATATTTGTAATGATTCTTGATGTCGTAGGCTAGCTAATATGAACATCATCTCTTATAACAGACTGAAAGCTACCATTGCTAAAAAATCTCAGTGCATATAATAATTCAATGCCATAAATGTGCTTCCACATTTATGACATAGGAATGCTTTGCTTTTTTCTGTATATAAAGTGAAAGTTCTATCAATTCAAAAATCTTATTTTTAGACAGTCTATAGAAACGAATAAGTTCGGTAACTAAAATATCATTAACACTGAGTTGAGGTAATTGATATATTCGATAATAAATCTGTCCTCTTCATCGACTAAGAGAAAAAAATACTCTTCCACCATCTTAAAATTGATGATGATATGGTTATGGCGTCGTTATCCAATGACACCGATTAACATTGTTATTGATTGTGACAAGTTTTGTGAATATGGACAACCGTCGTTTCGAGCCATAACAATGATATTTTGTCGTTAGTTTAATAACGATGCTTTTGTGAATCTGGGCCCATATCTTTTTTCCTTGAAACTGTCCCATAACTATTATAGCAAGTTCCTGTAGTATGCCTCTGATATTGTTGACCATTTTTATAAGTAATCTATCAATATAATACTTTACTGTCCCAAAACACACACAATATGGCCTTGCTGGACAACCTTCTGAACTTGTGATTGGTATAACTATATCTGAATTCTTATTTCCATTTTTCACAGTCTCATATGATGGACATTAATTGCCATACACATTTGACATCTCTTTGTGGATTGCTTGTACCATTTTCTTTGAAGATGAAGGAATCATATCATGACTCAATACTCAATTTTGTCCAGAATGACACCTTTTTTGATTATCATGCTTCTAACTCTGGACTGCTTAACAGGACTTGTTGAAATAAAAAAAAGGCATGCATATTATTAAGACAGTAACCTATAATTTCTACAATTACAGATCTATACCACATGCAACATGGTGAGGATAAGAACTTTTAGACTTCCCCTTGTACAATATAATAATTCATGCAACACCCATTTTTTAGTTTACAGATATCTCAGTATTTCATACAATTTCTGTACAATTCAATTTATTAGAATGTAAATAAGAATACAATAAACAATGATAAAAAATTAACTAGATTTTAAATCAGTTTATATTATTATAATTTCTCATTGGTAACTTATCAAAATGATTAATTTCCAATTCTCTTTCTGAGATCTTCATTTGAATCAGTAATATCATTATTTAGATCAGAAAAGATCATTTTTGAGAGAGTTTGAGAGGAAAGTGGTTGCTCTGTACTATATCAAATATTTTCTAATAATGAAATTGAAGGAGTGAAAGGAAATTTAACTCCTTAACTAAATATAATATTCATAAAAATAATATAAATCAAGATAGAAGAATGTTATATTGAGCAATTTTGAATCCAATTTTATAAAAGTACAGTAATTTTGTGTTGCATGATCAGATAAAACTTTCTCAATTATTTTGATTGAAAGATTAGTAATATAATAATTATTTAAAAGAAAGATTTAAGTTTTCCAAGTTGAATAATCATTTTATATAGATAAAAGTTCTATGTAAAACCCTATATATGTTAAAAGATAAATTTGTGAAAAATTTTCATATTTTAGTTTCTATTAATTAATATTTTATAAGCATTTTTATTATTAGTCCATTAAATCAAAATTTTACTGTATTAAAAATTTTCATTAATTTTTTATAGTAATTAAATAAAAATATATATGTATTTTATAAAAGATATATAATACATTAATATAGGCATTCCTCTAGTTCGGTATTTTTCAACCTTTTTTATCTCATGGCACACTTCAACCCCTAGTTAAATTTCTGCAGCACACTTAAAGTATGATGATCAAAAAACTCATGCTTATGGCATATATATTTTTCCTATATTATATATACATTTATTGTAACGACGATATACTCATATAAGAAATTCAAAAAAATTTTATTTTTGATATACAAGTAGGCCTTGATTAGTGCGAGTTTGAAAAATGCGATATTCGATTAGTGCGACTTATAAAAATGATACCGTTTTTCACTTAGTACGAGCAAATATTCGATTAATGCGAGTTGTAAGCATAGAGCAGGCTTACTAACAAAGGTCCATCCCCTTTTATGTCAATTAACAAATTAATGTTAATTTTCAGTTAGTAAAATCAGACAAAAAGCAGTCCAAGAATAGTCACTTGGCTTTGAAGGGGTGAAAGTCTGGTGAAGTCAGAGTTTATATTTATTATCGGTCATCAATGTTATTTTACAGTAATAAAAATAACAATTATCCCATTTTAGTTTTAATCCGAATGCTGCCACTTTAAATTATAGTTCCTTGAAGTTAAAACGCTATTCTTTCATCAATATTTTTTCGTTGTTTATAGTTTACTGCAATCTGATTTTTCTGAAGTAGGGGGTCAGCTTATACACATGTCAAAAAAAATCAACTTTTTTTGGTTGGAGAAATTGAAGTACACTCAGCCCTTGATTTACACGGTAGATATGTTCCTGGAAAAATTGTGCAAACCGAAACCGTATAAAACGAGACGCAGAATTCATACAAAATAGAAGGATATGTTCAATTAAACTGTAAACCGTGTAAATCGATCTAAAGAAGATAATGAAAAGTCGAAGATATGTTCTTCATAACCGTGTAAAATGAGATAAGGATTAAAGGAAAAAAAGGGGATTGGTTCATTAATTTTTAGAGACAATTTAATGCTTATACTTTTTCAATTTATTTTTGAAAATGAAAACATAAACATTAATTAATACCGAATACGGCACAAAACACAAATTAACAATATCATGCATAAATTCATCCCACTTCTTGTTTACTTATAAATATTACAGCACAGATTATAAGTGGAAACATTCTTTATTATAAATGAAGATCTTTCAGCTTCATTAAGCCATCATCAGCATAATACATAAACGAATAAAATATTCGAATGTTATGTAAACTTTAAAAACTGAGAAAGAATACATTTAAAATATTTTTTAAAAACAAATACATTTAAAATTAACGTCATTGTATAAAATAATTTTGTTAACAGATTAAAACATATAATAAAAATAAATACATAAAAGTTTCAACCTAAACTGGAAGTACAATAATACTAAGTGACAAGCCATTGCGGTGGTTCGATCGACAGTTGTATGTCATTTATCACATGATGTTTACTACTATATTGTAGTATTACCATAGATTCCACGATTTTTATGTCATCGCTACTACTATGATTAGTAGTAGCGATTATATAACTATGATTTACAAAGAGAAGAGATATATATTGGTAGCACAAAGAGATGCTTAAAGACCAGGATTAGCGAGCATAAGCGATCGATTGCAAAGGCAGAATTAGACACTGTTCTAGCCAGATCCGTTTATAGTTATAATATCTCAATTCATTGGGATCAGGCAAGAATCGTTAAAAAATTTAGTAGTAGCAATGACATAAAAATCGCGGAATCTATGGTAATACAACAATATAGTAGTAAACATCACGTGATAAATGACATACAACCGTCGATCGTACAACCGCAATGGCTTGTCACGTAGTATTATTGTACTTCCAGTTTAGGTTGAAACTTTTATGTATTTATTTTTATTATATGTTTTAATCTGTTAACAAAATTATTTTATACAATGATGTTAATTTTAAATGTATTCGTTTTTTAAAAATATTTTAAATGTATTCTTTCTCAGTTTTTAAAGTTTATATAATATTCGAATATTTTATTCGTTTATGTATTATGCTGATGATGGCTTAATGAAGCTGAAAGATCTTCAGTTATAATAAAGAACGTTTCCACTTATATTCTGTGCTGTAATATTTATATATAAAAAAAATTAACAATATTCCGTACAAATAATAACAATAAAATAATTCAAACATAAATAGGCAAGCTGCAAGCATGAGTTGAGTTTTAGTTGAACTGCGAGACTTGGACAGTAAAAGTTTATAGTGAGCGATCCCGACCCCTACATATTGAAGGAAGATGTTCAAACACAAGTCTTATTTGAAACACATGGGTATGCTAAGTTTTGGAATTTAAAAGTCATCCGAGAGACATATCCCCAAATAAAAGTTGTTACCGAACCAGCATTATGGACTTTTCCCTCTTCTTACTTAGTGGAAGCAGGCTTTAGTCAAGTCAATAATTTACCACAGAAAACAAGAAACAGGTTGAATATTTTTGAACGAGGCGATTTAAGAATTAAGTTAAACAATTTTATGCTAAATATTAAAAAATTGCATCAACACATCAAGTGCAGCCATCACATTAATTAATATCAAACTTTTGTGCAATTAGAATCTATGATTTTGTTTCTGAAAACTTGCTTATATTTGTAAAATTAAAAATGATAATAGTACAAAAAATAATAAAACATAAATCTAATAAACCATTTTTTTCAAAATTTTTGTTCATATTCTTAGACTAATTGTTATTTTTTAAGTTATTTATGTGCAATTATTTGTATTATGATTATGTTGTATGCTGTATATTATGGAGAAAAATGTAAGGGAGTCGATAAAGAAAACCATTCTTTTAAAAGGGGTCGATGCAAGAAAAAATTTGGGAATCCCTGATCTAAAGATATAGCATATTTGTAGATACATACTGTATATAAAATGTAAGACACAGTATCTAGTTTTAAGACATTTACATCCAATTGTTTGAAGGTTTATTTGGAAGTTAAAAAATACTGTACATGTAATAAAATATCAACGTAAAGTAATTCGTATTTTATATATTTTTTCATTTTACTTTTACATAAAATTGAAAGAAAAATTTTAAGTAGAAGGGGAAAGGGTTTTTAAATTTGTGACGTCACGGTCAAGCTTGGTGTGACAAAAAATGACTAAGGAGAAGGAATGGACTAAAATATATTCGAAAGAGCGTGATATAGGTTATGAATAGTCCATTAATAAATAAAAAATGAAATTATGAAAATTACTGATAATTAATTTTATATTTAAACCTTTTCAAATATAAATAGTAAATATATAAAAAAATTAAAAATGAATGAAAGAACAATTGCATGCTTTCATTAGTTACTTTAAATTAAAAATATGATATTAAAATACAATATTTTTAGAAACTTGATACATATAGAGGAACTATCGGTAATTCATTTCGGTGACGTTACTTCAAATTTTTAGTCCATCGAAGGAAGATAGGCGAACTTGAACCTCCTTTACAAAACCTACAATTGAGGACAAATCGTATACTTACCCTCAATACTTTAAAAATGATATGGAATAATTGCTATATTCAATAATTTCTTGAAAAATGTTTAAAGGCACATATGTGTCGTCAAACTGCTGTAGGTAATTTTTAACATTTGTCTCCTAAATTTACGATAAATTTTAAGTTATGCCCGTATTCATCTATGATTATATTCCTATTGGATCGCTTGAAAATTGTTTTAGCAGTATGACTATAACAACGAATACAGTATTCATATCTAAATATTTTAGAAAAAGGTTTTGCGCTCAAATTATCTCAGATCCCTAATTATCCCAGTAACATTATTTTATCATGATAAGCGCAAAATGAATATATAAAGATTACAATTCGTTTCATTCATGAAAAGTATGATAACAAGTAAATAAATAAAACAGATCCTTCCAAATTGCATGGCACAGAGACAAATACACTCAGCCCTCGATTTACACGGTAGATACGTTCCTGGAAAAATCGTGCAAAACGAAACCGTGTAAAACGAGACGCAGAATTAATACAAAATAGAAGGATATGTTCAGTTAAACTGTAAACCGTGTAAATCGATCTAAAGAAGATAATGAAAAGTCGAGGATATGTTCTTTATAACCGTGTAAAATGAGATAAGGATTAAAGGAAAAAAGGAGGATTGGTTCATTAATTTTTAGATATATTTTTCAATTTATTTTTGAAAATAAATCATTAATTAACATCAAATACGGTAAAAAAACAAATTAGCAATATTCCGTACAAATAAAAACAATAAAAGTATTCAAACATAAATAGGCGAGCTGCAAAGGTGAGTTGAGTTTAGTTGAACTGCGAGATTCTGACAGTAAAAGTTAATAGTAAGCAATAAATTGTGAAAGCGAGAGTGGACTATATAGATTAATATTGTATGAGATAATTATCGGATTTTGTACTGTACTGAATTTAGTTATAGTGAAACTAGATTATTTTGTTTTGTGTGTAAATAAATTGGACTATATGAAATATAGCTGTATTCACTCTTTATTAATTTCTACGAACTCGTAAACCCACAAAACGTGTCAATATGATACTCTATTAATTTATAAATGGCATAATGCAAAACAATCAAAATAAAACCAAAAAAAAATTTTTTTTGTTTTCATTTAAAAACCATGTAAATTAAGTACCGTGCAAATCGAAGGCTAGGTGTACCTCCCTTCGTTCACGGCAGTTACATCACTAGTTCATTCGATAGTATCTATCAAAGTATCTATCAATAATACAATTAGAAACATCTAATCCATCATTCGATTTATATATTCTAACATTAGCAGTCACTTTTAATTCAAAAGAATAATATATTATTCTTTAGAATTTTATATGTGCAGAAGAATTCACGAAAAATTATGTGCAGAAATTGTGTGTGCAGAAGAATTTACGAATTTATTACGAAAAATAATAACAACAGAATACGTGTTTATATAAATTTCGAGGATACGAAATTTTTACGGACGTTTTTGTTGCAGTAACCTGCAGAGCCATCTATTGAGAGTTAGAGTAACTATATTATTAAATATTATAAAGAAGTTGAGAAAATTTATAAATTTTACGAAAATATAGAGCTTTATACCCAAATGAAACTAATCAACATATAAGAGCAAAACAAAATAATTACCCCTGGCGGGACTCGAACCCGCAATCCCCGGTTTAGGAGACCGATGCCTTATCCATTACCGAATACGGCACAAAAAACAAATTAACAATATCATGCATAAATTCATCCCACTTCAATTTATTTTTGAAAATGAAAACATAAACATTAATTAATACCGAAGGTAAAAAACGAATTACCAATATTCCGTACAAATAAAAACAATAAAAGCATTAAAACATAAATATCACTTTATTTTTGAAAATGAAAACATAAACATTAATTAACATCGAATACGGCACAAAAAAAATTAACAATATTCCGTACAAATAAAAATAAAAGCATTCAAATAATTAACAATATTCTGTACAAATAAAAACAATAAAAGCATTCAAACACAAATTAGCAATATTCTGTACAAATAAAAACAATAAAAGCATTCAAACATAAATAGGAGAGCAGCAAGCATGAGTTTAGTTGAACTGTGAGACTTGAACAGTAAAAATTAATAGTAAGCGATAAATTGTGAAAGCGAAAGTGGACTAAGAAGAACTGTGAGTTAAGAGAGCGATAAATTGTGAAAGCGAAAGTGGACTAAGAACTGTGAATTATTGAGTGATAAATTGTGAAAGCAAAAGTGGACTAAGAAGAACTGAGTTATTCTGTTTAAAGACATACAGATAAGTGTTGTATGAGATAATTATCGGATTTTGTATTGAATTTAGTAACTAGTGTTGTATGAGATAATTATCGGATTTTGTATTGAATTTAGTTATGAAAGTGGACTAAGAAGAACTGTGAGTTATTCTGAATTAAAGACAGATTAGTATTATATGAGATAATTTTCGGATTTTGTATTGAATTTAGTTATAGTGAAACAGAAAGTGGAGTAAGAAGAACTGTGAGTTATTCTGAATTAAAGACATAGATTAGTGTTGAGATGATTATCGGATTTTGTATTGAATTTATAGTGAAACAAGATTATTTTGTTGAAGAACTGTCAGTTATTCTGAATTAAAGACATAGATTAGTATTGTATGAGATAATTATCGAAAGTTCTTCTGAATTAAAGACATAAATTAGTGTTGTATGAGATAATTATCGGATTTCTGAATTAAGACATAGATTAGTGTTGTATGAGATAATTATCGGATTGTGAATTTAGTTATAGTGAAACAACATTATTTTGTTTTGTGTGAATAAATTGGACTATCGATTTAGTTATAGTGAAGCAAGATTGTTTTGCATTGTGTGAATAAATTGGACTATACGAAATGTAGCTTATATGAAACAAGATTATTTTGTTTTGTGTGAATAAATTGGACTATATGATTAGTGTTGTATGAGATAATTATCGGATTTTGTATTGAATTTAGTTTGAAACTAGATTGTTTATTTTGTGTGTAAATAAATGGGACTATATGAAATATAACTGTATTCACTCTTTATTAATCTGTTTGTGAATAAATTGGACTATACGAAATATAGCTGTATTCACTCTTTAGTGTAAATAAATTGGACTATACGAAGTATAACTGTATTCACTCCTTATTAATCTCTACGAACTCGTAAACCCACAAATGTGTAAATAAATTGGACTATATGAAATATAGCTGTATTCACTCTCTATTTTAATAAATTGGACTATACGAAATATAGCTGTATTCACTCTTTATTAATGAACTTGTAAACTCAGAAAACATGACAATATGATACTCTTTTAATTTATAAATGGCATAATCAAAACATGACAATATGATACTCTTTTAATATATAAATGGCATAATGCAAAACAAATCTTTTAATTTATAAATGGCATAATGCAAAACAATCAAAATAAAATCACTTTTAATTTAAAAATGACATAATGCAAAACAATCAAAGTAAAACCAAAAAAAATTTTTTTGTTTTCATTTAAAAACTGTGTAAAAGCGAAACCTTTAATTTATAATGCAAAACAATCAAAATAAAACCCAAAAAATTTTTTGTTTTCATTTAAAAACCGTGTAAAAGCGAAACCGTGCTTTTTTGTTTTCATTTAAAAACCGTGTAAAAGCGAAACCGTGTAAATTGAGCGATGCAAATTGAGGGCTAGATGTATTAATAATGTTTTATTTTATTTTGATGATGATATTTGATATTGTTTTCAAAACTTTGAAATTAATATGATTATTAAAGTATTTTTTTGAATTTAAAATTATGGTGCATATTTTATTCTAGTTATTTTATATATATATTTTACTATTATAAATTCAATAACAACTTATTTGTTCATTATATAATGCTATATTTAATTTGTTTTCTTCTATAAAGTAGAAGATACATATTTATTATAGTACAATGCATATGTACATTTATACCATATTATAATAGTTATTACAATCTATAATAAATTTAGAATTGATATTCAATTATTAATTCTTTTAAAACTAACATATAAAATTAGTGGATTCCCTATATATTAAATCACAATGATTTAAAAATATTTTTCATGTGAAAATTTTCTTACATAAAATTCAATTTATATAAACCATACATATAAGTCTAGGAGCCTCAATGTATCAATATTCTTCTCTGTTCTGATGGGAATAGCATGTTCAATGAACACCATCTTTTATCCAAGTCTCTGTCTTTCTTGGGCTTGTGCTTTCATTTCCCTGTAATGTCCCTTTTCCTTTAGGTCATCAATCATTTTCATTCTTGTTCCTCTTGCAAAGTCACTAATTCTAACAAATATCAAATAATAATAAATAATTATAACTAATCTAATGGTCTAACAATTCTGCATATCCAGAGTTCAGCCTGAGCTCAGGTCTATACTACTTTCTAAAATAAATATAATTAAATCAAAAAACAATCTATCAAGAATTTAACGTCTAACCAGCAGAATGAACAATTGGAAACTTACAACCAGAAGTATCAAATAAATATTAGAACTAAACCGATAAATACGATGTTAGAAACTTATGCCAATAAATTGAAGAAATTCTCAAAACAAGTTAAATAACAAAAAAATATAAATTTATTAGACTCAAAAACACTTACAAAAGTGTAAACAACCTTTATTTAAACAATAATAAAGCACAATTCAAATAACCAACAAAACTTATTTAATCCAAATTCAAATATCCAAAAATCAAAATATTCACAATAATTATATCCTTAAATACTAATTAATTCTAATACCTCCACTACCAATACAAACTTCAAGCAATTGTAGATCTTTATAAGAAATATGAATGTCACTATTCCAGTTCTATTTCAATACAACACCTTGTTGTGTCATTGGACATGTACGATTTTATACCTTGTGACTTACAGTCTCGAATTGGCTCATTTGCATAAAGTCACATACAATATCAAATTTATTAGTTTACAGAGTAATCAATTCATGTCATCCTCTTTACAAATTAATTATGTACCAAACAAAACATCGATAAGAGATCATTCTTATATTCGTCAGTGGTAAATTTATTTAGTTGAGATGAGATCGTTAGCCGAGAGAGTTCGTTTGAAAGATTTATTCCCGTTCCATATCACGTGATTGTTAAATACTGAGACGGAGAACATGGAAAGTAAATTGACCCTTAAACTAAAATATAATATAACTAATAAAGATTTAACAGCTCATTGAGTAAAAAAACAACATAAAATTTGAATTTAATACCGTAGAACTTTCGGCTTAATTAAGCCATCATCAGCGGTTGGATATTTTACAAACAAGAATTAATCATTAGAATACATTTAAAATTTGAAAATTAAATATTAAATATAACATTAAATATGAATAAATTATACAGGAAATATACGTATATTGTAATAATAAATTAATTATTCTTTTCCGCTATAGTCTATTTATATATATATATATTATCACGTAGCTGAGATTTCAACAGTCATTTAAATTATTATTGCTGAGCGTTGGAAAACCATATTGCTGGGATTTTTTCTGGAGTGTTATCATTTATTACATGTATTTTTCTTGAATATTTTATAATCTCCAGAGTTTCTGCCCATCTAATTTCACGTACATTTTTTACCGTTCGTACGTGAAATTAGATGGGCAGAAACTCTGGAGATTATAAAATATTCAAAAAAAATACATGTAATAAATGATAACACTCCAGAAAAAATCCCAGAAATATGGTTTTCCAACGCTCAGCAATAATAATTTAAATGATTGTTGAAATCTCAGCTACGTGATTATATATATATATATATAGACTATAGCGGAAAAGAATAATTAATTTATTATTACAATATACGTATATTTCCTGTATAATTTATTCATATTTAATGTTATATTTAATATTTAATTTTCAAATTTTAAATGTATTCTAATGATTTATTCTTGTTTTGTAAAATATCCAACCGCTGATGATTGCTTAATTAAGCCAAAAGTTCTACGTATTAAATTCAAATTTTATGTTGTTTTTTCACTTAATGAGCTGTTGAATCTTTATTAGTTATATTTAAAAAGAAAAGTTAAAAGTTAACTAGTCTTATTATAAACATTTTAAAAAATAATATGTTAAATAATACTGAAAATAATGATAAATAATAAAAGAGCATAATAAATATAGGTCAGAGTTAACTTCCTCACATTCTTTTTTGTTTCCTTCCACTATTTCCTCTAGCACTTTTTTTATAAGATCATTCTCTCTAATCATGTATCCAATCCAATTTGCTTTTATATTTTCTAATAAGTATCTTTTTTTTCTTTCACCTCGTTGAAAACTGCTTCATTTTTTTTTATTTTTCAATCCATTATCTTTTCCATTCTCCTTCATACCTACATTTCAAAAGCCTCAATTCTATTTATATTTCTCTACCTCAAGGTTCATGTTTCTGCTCTATAGAGAAATACATTCCATATAAAACATTTTGTTAATTTTTTTCTGAATTCTAATTTTCATTGGGCCACACAGTTCCCTTTCATTGTCTTAAAAGCCTCCTTTTCTTATTTTTATTTCTTGATTAATATCAATATAGGGTTTGATTATAATCAAGTAAGTAAGCAAACAGTTCTTTGAGCTTATATTTTTTTAAATCATGATTATAAATTGCAAAATAGTCAAGTTCTAAATTTTCTTTTGAAATGTCACTAAAACATTTATGATTTTTTAATCTTATTATTGAAAAATAAATTTGTAAAATTATATATAAATAATTCATATTAAAAAAGACACACAGGGTATTATGTCTTTTCTTTAAATGATTTATTTTCTAAAGAGTCATAATCACTGTCATTGTTTAGAGTTCTAAATAAGATTTGATTTATGATGATCCTTCAAAGTTATCATAAATCAAATCTCTATTTCTTAGTTTTTTATAAATAACACTTTTTTTTCTTAAACTTATCCTCCAAAATATTAAAATTAATTACTAAAATGAAAAATTCTAAACATAATCCTAATATAAGCTTTTATTATCAAAAAATAAACTTTCAATATAAAAATAAAAAACAAAAGTTATATTTAAAAATTCTAAAGTACATAATTTTAATTCAATTTAAAATTAAGTTCAGTTTTAGATTAATAAATCTGACTGAAGTTGTATGTTTTGAAATTGTATTGGAATGATGTGGAGTTGTACCATGTACTATAATAAATATGAATCATTAATATAAATTTAATGAAATAATGATCAAGTCATATATTTATTTATTATATATCTTTCCTGAAGACATTTCATGTATAAATTAATTATTTTTTTAATCATTTAGGTTTGTTTTAAAGATGTTGTTTTTCCATTATTACCTCGCATGATCTTTGGAATGTATTATAATATGCCATTGGTATATACAATTCTTTTCTTAATTTAGTTATACTTTAATGTAATATTGTTAACAAACTTAATTAGATATATATAACATGCATATGTTATGATACATTTTAAAAATAAATTAAATTTATTTATTTAAAAAATTAATTATTCAAATAAATTATACATTTATTATTATCTTTCTGATTTATAAATTAATGCTGTTTTATAGATACCAGGATGTTATAGAAGTGGATTGTTTCATGCTTTTTCTAAACATATTTTACATAAATTAAATATTAAACAAGATGAAAATTCTGTAAGTATTTTAAAATAATAATTTAAAAATTATACACTTATAAGATGATTATTTAAATTTTATAATAGGGGAAGAAAATTAGAATCACACTACTTTCCAGAGCAACAACATACAGACAAATATTGAATGAAAATGAAGTAAGTAACCTTTAAATTAATTGTTCTTTTCTGGTATTTAATTGTTTTTTTTCTAATGAATGCTACTCTTTGTCTAATCATCCAACTGTAATGACATGAAAAATTAGGTAGTTCTATTAGTAAATAATATAACAATTTTATATTTTAATAAATGTTGTCTGGGGGAAAAAAAAAACTATTTTTTACCAGTGATGATTCTGTTAATTTTTTAATGTGTTTCAAATAATAAATGAAATCAATGCATGAAATAATTTTATGATCAAAAAAAGTTCATGTTTGAGAGAAATTCAATGAATGTTAGCAATACAATCAATTTACAGCATGAGTAAAGCACAATATTACAACATTCAATTTTTCTTTAAATAAATCTATATAAGAAGATTCATAAATTATAAATATCATATTTAAAGAAATTGAACAGCCAAAACTATATATGATACCAAAATAAAATAATCAAAAACAGTTTTCTTTGGAATAATTGTTTTTCAACTAATAATATTGAGCACACTCTGCTACTTCATATATTTTAATAATTCTTTTTTATTAAATTTGTGGCATGCAAATAATAATATTTTTTTTGCATTAGCTGAACTTGGAATAACATAAACTAGAGATGTGCGATACAAAACAAAATATTGTATCTGCGATATTCCGATACGGATTTTTATACGATATTTAATATCGCGATATTTTGGGATGATATCGAAAATATCGCGATATGATATTATGGGAAAAAACGAACAATAATTTCCTTTAAAACTCATTTATTTGCCAGATGTGATTAAAAATCACCAGAAATTTGATTCTATTGTTGATTTCAGCATCAAAATTGTTGAAATTAATTCAGGTTTCAACCTTCTTTTTGCACATACCACTGCACCGAGCTTACTAAACAAACGTTCAGCAGGCACCTTATGGCTGATATATTCAAATACTTCAGTGCAATCTTTGATAAATTTGGATAGCATAAATTTACATTTATCCAATATTTTATTGGATCTTCCTGATCCAAGTAGTGACATAGTTCTGTATTCATCCCTCCAATTATTTATTGTCCACTGTTATTTTTTTCAATCAATCTGTTGTGATAGTCCCAGTAGCTGGGAATTTTGTTCCCTTCAAGCAAAATTATTTTTTATATTGTTATTTTCTATTATTATTAATTTATATTATTATTTTATATGTATAGTTATTTTGTTCGAAATCAGCGATTATCTTTAACCAAGTCTTTAACCAATATAATTTAACCATTGATAAATTTAACCAATGATTTAAATACATACAGAAACCAATAAATTATCAGAAGTATAATATTGTATCGTAAAATATATTGGCATCGAAAAATATCGCAATATCAAGACGAGTAAATCGAAGATACACGATATATCGTATCGTATTCAAACACCTATTTGCATCACATATTTACATCATATAACAATGAAGTCATTTCAGAAATAAATTCACATTTCACATCGAAGATAGTAGAAGAATACTAGTTTATTTTTATTCTCTTACTGAGGTTGAATGTAAATAAGATCTAAAAATAAACTCATATTATTCACCTACTTCGTGTAATTATATAACTGCATCTCATATAAATATAAATGCTGTGAAAATTATTCCAAGGTAGTTATAACCCCACATTATAGTGCATAGAAGTCATGTCAGAGAACAGTTTAGAAGGTTTTGGAAGTAAT
Source organism: Olivierus martensii (assembly GCA_000484575.1). NCBI lineage: Eukaryota > Metazoa > Arthropoda > Arachnida > Scorpiones > Buthidae > Olivierus > Olivierus martensii. The sequence continues at coordinate 44,785 of AYEL01033764.1, forward strand.
ATGAGAGGAAATGCATTAGGAAAAGAGTATGTCGATCGCCATAATTGTATGACTTTTTTCTTATATTTCTTATTAATAAAAACTGAAGTAATTAATTAATTTTTATGAAATTCAGTAGAAATATTCCGCCAATTCAGCCTTAATGCTACAGTTTATCTTTTAACCATAGATTAATCACTTGAAAATGGCGGCATTCAAACTTCCGATATGATTTCTTAATACGTCTTGAAGTAATTAAGAAATTTTTATTAAATTTAGCAGAAAGATCGATTCATTGAACTTGACCTTGATTAAATATCAGTTTACCTCTTACATTCAATCACATAAAAAAAAAATGTCACATGTTTGAACTTCAAAGGTTTCTTTCTTATAACTTTTGAACTATTTGATTGATTTTTATTAAATTCAGTAAGGAGGTCAAGCCATTAAAGCCGAACTTGATATATAATATTAATTAACTCTGCAGTTTCATCGATTTAAAAATGGCGGACGTTCGAATGTCTACAATTTCCCTCTAATAAGTACTGAACTGCTTTATAAATTTTTTAAAATGAAGTTCAATGATAAAGATGATTCTAATGACAAATATTTCGATCCTACATCATTAATCGTTCTTAAATAGGCGATTAATTTTATTCCAAATAAATAAACAGATTCGAGGAAGTATTGATTCGAATTTCATCCATTAAAATCGTTACAGTATTGACAGAAGTGGAATGCTTCGAAACCGTTCAAAGGATAAGTGAGATGATGTATATATTGCGAGAAAAATCTGAGAAATTCGAATAGAATGTCATTTACTTACATAGAATCCAGAATATTCGATTATCTTAATCGAATATTCCGGATTCAAGATAGGTAAATGACATTTTGACATTATAACTTCTGTATAGGATTTTGTTACGTAATATTCGATGATGAACAGAAGAAAATTGCATCATGTACTGAAGTGAGCTGGTTATGGATGTGAGGCTCAGTTGAACATCAATGAAAGCCAATCACACGTCAAATAAAAAAAGAAATTTGATACGTTGGAAATAGTCTACATTATTGATCTCTTTGACTAACTAAAACCAATAAGAAGTTGTTAAAATAAGTCCGAATAAATTAATTAAAAACAATTCTGAATCATTCTGGAGGGAAATTCTAATAAAATTCTGTTTTTAAAGAAAGAAACTGGAAAAGAAAATAATTCGGAACTCTTACATAAATTGTCCAGGCAGTTAAATGAAGAAAGAAAACAAAGAGAGGAAAACAAATAGAAACACAAGTAAAAAAATAAAATAAAGAAAGCAATCAGAAAATTATTTGAACTCGCGAATAAGCAATATAAGAAACAACAAGAGCAACTGAAAATTTATTTTAACGATATAAAACTTCAAAGAATTGGATAAAAAAATTATCGCAAATAAGAGAAGAGTTACTATTCAATACTGCATTGAATGAAATCAAAGAACTCGTTACATTTAAAGTAAGATTCAATAATTATGTGATAACAGAACAGTAATGAATAATCAAAAACTTTGTCTTCACTAGTTATAATTATCCATCTTTCTGTAAATACGTATAGAATTTGGTTCGAATAAAATTATATAAAATAGGGTTCAAGAGAAAAATAATATTTTGAGGATGCAGCTTAAGTTAATAAAGAGAAGGAAGAAGTAAAGAAGGCGTTTTTTTTTAATATTGTTTCAAGTATATTTTATATAATTATTTTTTAAAATTCGAAATGTCTCTTTTGGAATTATTAAATAACATTATAGAGATTAGAAAAAATTATGGTCTTTATATTTTTGGTGGTCTTTGTAATGTTCCCACAGCTTAATAACTTTTAAATGAAAAATAACTAAAACAAAGAAATAATGCCATAAAAAATAGTGATTCATATTGAATATACATACTATATATTGGAAGAATAATATTAACATAAAAATTCATTTTTCTCTTTCATGAAATATAATGATAAGCTGAACTTGATATCTAGAAATGCAATCAGCAATGAAAAATTTTTGATATCAATATTAGAAAACAATCGAGTATTGAATTAATTTTCGCTAGTTCAAAGACTTTTATCAAAGAAAAATTCATAAATTTTGAAATAACTACAATGTAAACATCCCTAAGTGAGCGATTAACTTCTGCGACACGAATGAAAATGATGGAAAGAGAAAAAAACTGAGAGCCTGCAAACTCCATGATTCGCTTCGAAATGACGATATCCATAAGATAAATTTCATTGTGTTTTTTCTGTCTTCATTATCAAGCCAATAATGAAGCTAGAAGAACTTAATGAAGCTGCTTCCGCAGATGAAACAGAAGAAAGTAGTTCTAGAAGAATGGAGAGATATATTTATAAGGAATGAATAAACTTATTCCACAGCAATATTGTGAAATTTAAAACTAATATATTAATAATTAATATTACTCTTATTTAGCAACATCCAAGATACTTACCATTAACCAAGAAAAATGTTATAAATGATAAATGCACTAGTTCCGCAGATTGGTGACACTCAATGAATGTTTCTTCAATTATCTCCTGCTATTTCTCTTGATGCCAAAAAATAAGCAAATTTTTGGTTTCTTAAATCCTGATGTACGTAGTAGTTTTTCAGATATTTTCTTGTAAAAATATGGATATAGTTATTACTTACATTGGAGTGTTGAGGGTTACAGAAGTCAGAAACACAGGAAGAAATGACAATATTTATACCAATAACGTTTCAAACAAAAGACAAAAGATGAATAAAAAATTTATGGAGGATCTAACCTTACTGATCTCAATTTATCTGAAGAAAGAATGTGTCGTCATATTATTCTTGATCTCCTACAAGGCCCATACGTGATTGGATGAATATACGTTACTGGTTAGATCTTTGACTTTGACCACCAGTATTCATATATTTAGCCTACTCAGGGAACACTGTCCAGCACTTCCGCGATAACTCTCAGTTCACTAGTATGAATAAAAAATTTATGGAGGATCTAACCTTACTGATCTCAATTTATCTGAAGAAAGAATGTGTCATCTTATTGTTCTTGATCTCCTACAAGGCCCATACGTGATTGGATGAATACACGTTACTGGTTAGATCTTTGACTCTGACCACCAGTATTCATATATTTAGCCTACTCAGGGAACACTGTCCAGCACTTCCGCGATGACCTTTCTTAAGCATAGGCGGATTATGGAAAGCAAAGCTATCAACTATCTTGTAAGCCATGTATCTTGTACTTTTCCTCAATTGATTAACTAGACGGCCGCCCTAACAAGGAACAGGATACCTGTGATATATGGCGGAACTTGAGCTTAATATTTTTAATAATTTGATGAGTTGTTTTTGTTTATGGTTCCTGGTTTTGTTTAATGTTTCTTGATAATTGTTTCCTTTCCGCGGATGAATTATGTAATTTCCAATTTTCTCTTTCAAATATTTTCCATATGATATTTTTTCGTTTTGCCAAATTTAGCTCTAGGAGGAAAGAGTTATTTTACCAAATTTGACGGTTTCGTTGATATATATATATATATAATAATCCTTATAATACATAATTTTTGATAAATAATCTCATATTGGTATGCATCATAATTATTAAGTTGTTATTATTATTATTTTTGTCGTGAATTGCGCAATGTTTATAGATACATGATAGAAAGAGTAGCCTATTGAAGCGATCCATGTTTATATAACATTTTTATTAATATTTTTCTGTGTTATTTATGTAAAATATAACTTCTAAATTCGAATTGTCTTTCTCTTTTGGTGTATTCTAATATAAAATAGTCCTGTTTGAGTTATTTTGATTTACAGGATAAACTTATTTAACAATCAGGGAGCTTCAACCAAAAGCATTTTTAGAAAGATTAATCAATTTTCACAAATAAATCCTATTGTTGGATTAGGGTTTATTCGTGAAACATGCGATACAGAAACTTAAGAGAGGCGAGTGGAATACGTACTAAAACAATCGCTACAATTAATTACCAGTTAACATGGTCTATACATATCAATTCTCAAATATACTAAATCTTAAATCATTATATCATTGTTGAATGTTATATTATTTAAATAACTGAGAGCGTAATATATATATATATATCGTATCATAAATAGCGACAAAAAAATTTAGGTATCTTCCTCTTAGATTTTATCTACTTTATAACCAGAAGTTATTACGCGGCAGACAGCTCACATCCTACTATGAACTTTCTATGATATTGGCGCAATTCAAAAACAAATAAAGGATGGAAATCAATAGACAAGTAAATATCAACGTCACATTCAAAAACAAAAGCAAAATGGAACGATGTGGGATTCTCACTGGAGCCTCACAAATGTTATGTTTAGAGATAGTGTAATAAGATAAAGAATTAATAAATCCTTATTTATCTTGCTTTACTTCAGCTCCATATCGATATATCCATTCACTATGCTGGCTTAAGACATCTTCCTTCCACTGGAAAGATCCGAGATCGATTCTGGCTTCCACTCTTCAGATTTTTCAGGAGGATCTGGATCCGATTATCGATTCCCAATCTCTTACTTGACGATCAACTCTATCAAGAAGTATAGGAAATGATTATATCAAAACATAATCTTTCTTTTTTTGCTAATTTTCAACTTTGTATCATATTAAGCGGCAGATTTATTCCCGAGCCCACTAAAGACTTCTTACACTCTGGATAGAGTTGGTCAGCAAGTAAGAGATTGGGAATCGATAAATAGACCCGAATCCCTCTGAAAAATTTGAAGATGTGGAACCCAGAATCGATCCCGGATCTTTCCAATGAAAGCAGATGTCTTACAACATAATTAGCCAGCAGAGTGGATGGATGTATCGATATGGAGCTGAAACAAAGCAAAATAAATAAGGATTTATTAACTCTTTATCTTCTTATTATCTTTAAACATAATATTTATGAGGCTTCAATGAAAATTTCACATTGTTCCATTTTGTTTTTGTTTTCGAATGTGGCGTTGATATCGCATTGCCATCTATTCCCATTCTTCATTTGTTGTTGGATTGCGCCAAAATCATAGAGAGTTCATAGTAGAATGTGAGTTGTCCTCTAAATAAAAAAGAAAAATATGAAATAGTTAATTAAAATATTTTATAGAAAGTTCTTTATGGAAAATCTAGAAGAAATTTTGGAAACGATTAAAACATTTGATAAACAACGATATTACGTAAATTAATAAATATGTAATTCTATTTTCAATAATTTGTACAACTAATATTTATTTCCATTCTTTTATTATAAAAATAAAAATTTATTTTATTTCTTAATACAGATAGTACAGTACTATAACTTTAGTTTTATAATAGGTGATTGATAACAAGATAACTAGATAGTTCATTTAATTGTTTATCACGTTTCAGATATTCATAATACTATATATATTATTTTGGATTTTTTGGAATTTTATAAACATGAGTGTTGCAGATTTCCACGTCAATTAGAAACTGAATTCGATCATTTTTCTTAAACTGAACAACAAATATGAATGCATATCAACGAAAAACAAAATGGCGGATAGTAATTTTGATTGTAAGACGCAAATATTACGTCATTGAATAAGGAGTTAACGCCATCTATGTTTCTGCAGTAACAATAACTAGTAAAACAATTTCCATCGGACATCTCTTGAGAAGTAAATTAGACGTTTTACTTTATATTGTTTTTGATATTGACAGGAGCGTTAAAGATAGAAATCAAATCTTTCAGCCCAAAAATATATGAGAAATGAAAACTGATCATATCCAAATCACAGTTTGTTCAAAAATATCTAAGGATCTAGAAACAGCCAGAAGAATATTGTTCCATTTTATATTTCATAATTTATTTATTCTATTTACGAATCATTCTATTTTTTTTTTAATCAGTCCTAAACATTTTAATAGGCCGCAGGCATTGTCAATTTTTCTAATGGATAAGATGGCCGATTTTATGTAGATATGAGATGATTTTAAATATTTGATTTATTGATAAATCAATATTATTTCTCAAGATTAATTCAAACTGGAAGTTTATTAAAACTGTTACAATTCTGCATACAATTTAATTTTCTTCTTAAATATTGGCATTAGAGATATTTATAAGCACCTTTATGGAAAAATGAAAGATCGGCTTTATTTACGACCGTATTTTAGATGAAAAAAAAATTCGGAACAATTGAAAATATTTTTTACGAATGTTATCGGTGTAAGATCTACAAAAATATTAGCCCAATCGAGAATGTAGTAAACAAAATTCTTCTGTAGAAATTAAGTAACTTGCAATAAGCTGCAAGAAAAGATTTTTGAATCATAGTTTCAAAACAATTTTCTTCTGTAACAATTTTAATTTAAATAATAATAATAATAATAATAAACAGGAAAATATTATCACGCTCCGCCTTCATTATGAATATCACCGAGGAGAAACTTTTGCCTAATAATTCCGAAAATATTAATGATGATTCTTGTGGTTTAACCATTAAGAAATTTTTCTCTTGTAGACTCAAACCGTTGGTGTCCAAAGTTAAATTTTGCAATGGAGAAACAAGAGAGAATAACGAAGATGGAAAGGAATGCGTTCTAAACGACATCGTGATGGAAGTACCCATCAGTATGTCGAAATCGTACAAAAGACAATTTGATTCCGTTATTCCCGAATTGGAAGTTTTAAACAAAAATAAAACTTCTGTAAATTATTTTTCGGAATATCATTCTAAATCTACAGAGATTAAAATTAATTTATCCTCCTTTTTTTTTACCTCAGTGTTCCAGTATAAAGATATGTTCCGAGGATGCAGAGAAAGGTCTTCCCTGTTGCAATGGCAGATACATGTCTGCAGTCATGTATGGACATGGTAATTTCGTCCTTTTTTTTTACCGCAGTGTTCCAGTATAAAGATATGTTCCGAGGATGCAGAGAAAGATCTTCCCTGTTGCAATGGCAGATACATGTCTGCAGTCATGTATGGACATGGTAATTTCGTTTATATAAACTATAGTTAAACATATATTTAGATAATTTTATTAAAATCGAATTTGATTGAGTGATAAAATTATAAAAACTTAATTAATTTAGAAAATTTTATTTATTCAATTAAGCTTCAATAAATGGGTTAGAAATAAAATTTTATATTATTATAATTCAATTTTAATTTTGCATTCTGTAATCATGCTTGCAAAATATATTTATTTATTTTTTTTAACAAATAGTTGATGTGTCTGTAATCGGCAAGAAGAAATCAAAATGCGAAAATTTTTAATTATGTTTAACGAACAATAATTTGCCTGTAGTAATTGTTTAAATAAATTAATGTTCATGTTTCTATTCTAAAATGCTTCATGTTCTTTATATAGAAGATAAATCAAATCTTATGTTAAACGGAAAATATTTACAGTTTGTCCAATTTATAAAAAGTTAATCTTAAATTTAGTAATTTAATTCTCTCCATTAAGAGACTCAGTACGAAATATAACATCTAATTATCTATACAGGCGCTCCTCTAGTTACAAACATGAAATTTCATTTTCGAATTTCAAGAAATTTCAAAAACTGTTCAATAGTTTTAAGTAAAATGTTAGCAAAATGCTCTAGCAACCAATATAATGTAAAATTACACAATTAATTAACATATTACGGCTGTATTTCAAGATGGTGACGATTATACCAAAATTTTTCGTCTTATATTTTGAACTTTTCATTAAAATCTGTGAAATAAGAAACTTTTAATTGGTTCAATTGTGAAATATACTATAATGTACAGTGTATAAAGTTATTTCAAAACTTTTGGAGCCAAAATAATAGCAGTATCTGAATTACGAACAACCCGAGTTACAAACAAAACTTACATGAGAATTATGTTCGTAACTAGAGGAAGGCTCTCCTCTAGTTACGAACATTCACAAATATTACACTATTTGTGATTGTCTTGGACCTCATCTTACCTCGTTAGACTCCCAATACAGGCTCGTATTGGGAGTCTAACGAGGTAAGATGAGGTCCAAGACAATCACAAATGTGAGTCCTCATTCCACAGAAATATTTGAAATATTTCAAATATTCAATTATATTTTATAGAAATATTTGAAAAAATAAAAAATAAATAAAATTAGATTTTTTCACTAATCAGACAATTTTCATATTTGTTTTTTCACATAAAACATTAAATTTTAGGGGCTGTTTTGATTTCGGAGTCTAACTGATAAGCCAAATGACTCTACTGGTCCTCTATCTGGAGGTAGCGAGGATACTAATATTAGATGCTCAAATTCAAAATTGTGTAATAAATATTAATACTTTGAATGCAATAAATTATTTACAGATAAAAATAGGAATTTATTTTCAAAACGAAATATTTTTTAAATAAATAATTTCATTTAAAATTAAAACTGTTTCAGTTTAGAAATGTTAGATGACGTCAATATCTCTTTAAATAATATATGAAATCTTGATATATTATTTAAGAGGTATTGACGTCAAAACGTAAGCGAAATCTTTCTCAATTATTGGATGGATGATACTTTAAAAATAAACAAAACATAAACAAGCAAAAGAATTACTAAGTGCAAAATACAGAACAACTACAGGATAATGTAAAATTGCATCAAACGAATCTTGCTTTTTAAAGATATCTATTTTACTGATGAATGTTTATTAATATTCCATCATGTACCAAATCATCGAAATTCAAACTATGGATTAGAGTTCATGAAAAATTTAGAATATAAACATCTTCGCATTTTTAGATCGTTTTTATTGAAAATCTCCAACAATATATAATTCTGTCCATATATATTTATTGGATAAGGTCGACACGTATCTCATATTTTAGGGGATTTCAGGAAATTTCAAAAATTCTTCAATAGTTTTAAATAATTTGATAGCAAAATGCTCTAGCAACCAATATAATATAAAATTACACAATTAATTAACATATTACGGCAGTATTTCAAGACAATGGCGATTATATCAAAATTTTTTCGTTTTATATTGGGGGTACCGGAAAGTGATGTCGTTCTTTTTTATATTAATTTCAACGAATAAGTCGTAAAACCAACCGATTTGACAATAAAATTTTGCATACTAGACGACAAAAGACTGTTGATAATGAGGATAATTACATTATTGTTTTATAAAACTTGTTAACATTTTATTCGTTTGATTTTGATGTAGGAAGGCGACATTACTTACCGGTACCCCTAAATATTTTGGATTTTTCATTAAAATCTGTGAAATAAGAAACTTTTAATTGGTACAATTGTGAAATATATTATAATATACAGTGTATAAAGTTATTTCAAAACTTTTGGAGACAAAATAATAGCAATATCTGAGTTCCGAACAACCCAGTTGGATAATGTTATCCGAAATTCTTAATTAAGATCCGAATCGGCCGGAAGGCCATGTGGTAAAGCTGTGGCTTGCCACTCTGGAGGATCCGGGTTCAAATCCGGGTCACACACCTCCAGTTTTTCAGGAGGAGTCCAGGTCCCTGCCCATTGAACCCCATCCTTCAACCATCCAGTTCATCCCATCATAGGTGTTAGCCAGCCTGTGATGGGCTCTATAAGTTGTCGCCGCCAGGTACAGTATATCCATCGTGAGATATGGCGGATTAATCTACCTAACCTAACTTAATTAAGATCCAATTTTCCGGAATCGGCTAGCAGATTCTGGAACATTCAGATTTGTTGTAATCTAAATTCATCTTTCATGCCTTCGAGAATAGTTTAACCTACCTAACCTAACTTAATTAAGATCCAATTTTCCGGAATCGGCTAGTAGATTCTGGAACATTCAGATTTGTTGTAATCTAAATTCATCTTTCATGCCTTCGAGAATATTTTTTCCATGTGAACACGATTTTCAGAATAATTACCAAACAATATTTATCATCAAAGAGTTGACTCGCTGAGGAGGCTAACTGTAAAGAAATTGTTCCCGATTAGATTCAGAAAAACTGGGCATATTATTAATGAAATAGCCATTTTTTGTTAATCTAACGTAGTATAAATAATTCGCGAATCAGGATTTTATAAATATGATTTCAGATGAATATGTATGCTATGCTTAATTATAGAGAAATTGAGAAAATGCATAACAGTTTTAGGGAAGAGCCATAAAAAGACCGGTCATCATATCTATTGCCCAATAATTTCATATTTTATGGCTATACTAAATCAAAAATTATAAATAAAACTTTTAAAGAAACTTATAGCATTTTAATGCAATTAAAAAGTTTTTGAAATGAATATAATTAGCCTTCAAATGCGAAAAATTGTTTTTAATCCTTTAAAAATAATGTTTCATCTTATAACGATATCAAAATTAGTAATTTGAGTTATAGCGTGAACAAAAAGAATAATCGCAAAATTTGAATAATTTACAATGATTCAATTTTTGAGATGGCTCTTGAGATATACAGGTATCCCTCCTATAACACGGTTTCACTCTAACACGATTGAAAATTGCGGAAACCATCACATAACACGGTTTTACTTAACACAATTAGAAAAATTACATTTACTCTCCTACAACACAAAATATTTTCATTAATTTTTGTAAATCCACACTATGGATACACGATACACACACAAATTGCAATCATTGGGAAATGCTTTGCTACAATTAATCATAAATGAAATTTCGCTAGTTTGTCGTGAAGAGGACGATATGCGGTTTATTTTCGATTTCGATTTGAAATTGAGTTAATTGTCGACCATTGAGTATTTTGTGTTCCAAATGTTCCATTCTTGGATAAAATATCTAAGTTTTTATTCTTCAATAGAGGAATGTGAAAGAGTAAAAAACTTTTTTATTAATAATTCGTTTTTTTGGATCTATATTAAGGAACGTAGTGGATTACAGCGGGTTAGATTTAGAAATTTTGTAAACAGTTCAGAAGATATACAAACTTTAAATGCATAAAACAGTTCAGAAAGTGAAGTTGATATTGTTATATAGGCTAGAAAGTGAGGTTGATATTGTTATACTTTATTCGTTCGGTTTATTTTATGTATATTTTTTTAAGGTCTTTACGTATATATATTTTTTATTTATGTTTTTATTTTGTTATTTATGTTTTATTAATATTCTTAATAAAAATTAAAGTTTCTTAATGTAGAATTAAAGAAAGCTATTTGTTTTTAATTGGTCTTGGAACGTAACTCTCTTTTTTTGTATTGGTTCCAGGACTCATATAACACGGTTTCATACAACACGGTGTTTTTTAGGAACCTATCTACCGTGTTATAGGAGGGATACCTGTATTCGGTCAGTTTGGAAAATTAGAATGGATCGGGGATAAGATGGTAAATGGAATTATCCTCTTTTTTTCTAGTTCGTTAATATTCAATGTATAGTGTTCACCATTTTCTCCCAAAAGCCCGCCAAAAAATAAAACATAGGTGCTCTCGTAGGATCACTTTTACCATCTTTGCCATCGAAAATCTCCAGATAAATATTAGAATTTTCGTCTTAAAATGATCGCAGTTATCTTTCGAAGTAAATATTATTGATCGTAATAGGATCAGTTTAGAGAAAACTGATACTGTACAATGTGTATGGATAATGTAAAGAATATGTAATCATTCTTTACATTATCTGTGTTATCATTCTGATTTAGCCATATTAAGTCACGTGAGCAAAAGTTACATCTCACCCTGATCCATGGAAAGATGACAGTTTTGTTTCATGGTTATGTGTCGAGTAAAAATTTTTGATCTAAGATTCACAATTAGCCATTTTATCCCGCGTATTCGATGTAAGATGGGGGAATTGTGAACTTAAAAGATCACAAGTCATGAAGCGATTGTTATTTCGATGTTTTTCGTTATGATAAGCAAGCAAATCCTTTTCTAGTATGTGCTAGAAATATGAAACAAAAATATTCAAATATTAGAATCGGAAGCAAAAAGTTAGTCATCTTTCCTCGATTCACTATATATATATATATATTGCAAAATACTGTAAGTAATCCTTTCACATGTCTATAATTAACAGTTTTAGAGATATCGAAGTGTTAATGTTTCAAAATCTTATAACAAAATTATCTTCAAAATTAAAATACCATCTTAAACAATGAGGATCACCAAAAATTTGATTGTACTCCCAATTTTCTCGAGATATAGACAGAAACCAGACTTGCAAAGTAAATACATTTATACACATTTCGTGTAAATGCCTTTTTTATGTGAAAAAAGACTTAAAAATTTTTTAAAGAAAACTTTTCCGAAATTTGCGAGGAGTTATTGAAGAATGTATCAATAACATCAATGTCCTTAGGGAGATTTACTAGTTGGATTATTGCGTGACAACCGATGATGAATTACTTGAACATTAAATAAATTAGTTATGCCCCTCATATTTGAAATTATTATTATTTAGTGAATTTTCCTTTAAGTTCTATTTGCACAAATGTTTTTATTTATTTATTCTTTTCTTTCGTTAAGAGATATTTAAGTATTTTTCTTTATTTTCTTTTCATCTCGGTGTTTTGTAAATACAGAAAAAACATTAGTTTTCTTATTTGTTCAATTCAACCCACATAAAAAAATCTATTAGTAGCGCTAGTTCCACTCCAACTCTGAATGGAGATAATCTTCTTTAATAAAACTAATCTTTTAATAAATCCAAAAAAAAAAAATTTTAAAATTTAATTATTCAATTATAAGGCAAGATAGACTGAATCGTTTTTATGAATAAGCAACATATTGTATTTTCTAAAGCCCCTATCATTACTACATGTAAAGAAATGAAACAATCATTTCCATAGCAATGCAACAATTTGACTTACAATGATAGAATTTTATAGAAATTTCCAAATTATTTATGCGGCTACTGATTTGTTATTTAATATATCAACATTTTTCAATCTATGATTATTTTACTTAATGATTTTCACTAATGTAAGTTTTTATTATGTAAAAGAATCTGTATTTGAGGTTAATGTATTTCTTGACGCTCTTGGTTCGAGAATATCAAAACAATCACGTGAAATGACAAAGTTTTTACACATGATAGTTATATAAATTTCATAATGCCATGAAAAAGAAGGAACTTTTTAGGTAAGTTAACTGCTGCACCTAAATGATTGTGTTTAATCAAGAAAATGAAACATTAGGAGATTGAACAAATCAAAAGAATTCTAATTGGCAAAGAGAGATAAAGAAGGGAATATTCAAAAAGAAACATATTTCAAATGGAAAACGAAATATGGGAAAGATTTTCAGAATCCATTTAAGAAAATTCTGAATGTCATCTAAAAGATTATAATTTAAGAAAAAGAAACTTAAGTACAACGCCATGAACTGCCCGGCAACGCTGGGCACGATTGCAATAATCACATGACCATTATGATGCTGAGTAATGTGCTGTGTATTATTTAGTTAAATAACTAAAACAATAAGGTAAACTTTGTTTATTCTTAATATATATCTAATTTCCTCATCCAGTTTTTACATACGGCCAGTTATATGTTGCATTCTATACAGCAAAAAATTTTAATTCTATCAGTTTTTGTAAAAAATAAAACATGAAATCCTGTATATAAAGAGATTTTATTATGGCAAGCTTTTATTAAAAAATCTAAAATGTTTGTTTATTAAATATTTTACTTTATCACAAAAATAAATATTAAAAAATCAACTGCAAAAATTTGCAGGTTTCAGCTAGTATATTATATAGAGGAAATGATAAAGAGGTTATGGAGAATTTGATATTCACTCCTCCATGTTCTAATAGATTATAAAGTGAAACAAATGAAATCTCACAGAATACTTCCAAACTGTATGATGGTGTAGAAATTGATGAGGTTGTAGACGGGTGCCAAGAGAGAAATCCCAGGCCCTGGTACGAACTAGGTTTTGGGCCCCTATATATATATAATTATAATCAGGGGCGCCGAGAGAAATCCCGGGCTCCGGTACGAACCAGGTTTTAGGCTCCTATATATATATATTGTTTTCTCCTCTGTAAGATATCAAAATCATACATATTACATAATATATTTTACATACAGATTATTCAAATTTTTATTCATTTTTTAAATTCTGTTTAAAAAGTGTCCTATATGAAATTTGAGAAAATTGAGGTTTGGCCAATTTTATTTTTTAATTATACTGTATTTTCAAAGAGAATCTTTAAAATATTGATTTTTTGAAGAAACGTCATAAGCTCATGGAACTAACTTTGGGAAACATCTGCAACTTTTTAAAAATTTTTCTTTTCATGTCGGTTATAATGAAAAACTTTTCCAGTCCCACTCATTACGTTATAAAAGTATTTCACTGTACAAGTAAGACCATGCTTAACACTGCTCTGTTTAACACTGTTTCGATATAACGTGATTTCTTCAAATTCTATATTTTTATTGAGTTACTTTAGCCTGGTTTTTCAAACCGTTATTCTTGCATAAATTCAAAATTGCAGGAATTTGTTGCATTGATACTTCTATGCCATCTCTCAATGCATTTGATATCAGTGCAGTGAAAGTCTGCTGCGGTCAGAGTTCATATTTATGATTGGTTCATCAATGTTACTTACTAATAAAAATAGCAATTATCCCATTTTAGTTTTAACCCGAATGCTACCATAATAAATAACAATTATCCAATTTTAGTTTTAACTTGAATGCTGCCACTTTAAACTATAAAATAATAATTATACATTTTAGTTTTAACCTGAATGCTGCCACTTTAAACTATAGTTTCTTGAAGTTAGAACATTTTTTTTATCAATATTTTATGTTGTTTATAGTTTACTGCAAGGGTTCCCAAAATGCGGCCCACAAACCCTAGAAATGTGGTCCCTGATATTAGATCATCTGTGATCTTCAATTCATAGAGATAATTTTCGTTTTTACAAAAAAAATAAATAAATTTTATCATATTATAATTAAAAATTGTTCACTTAAAAAAATACATATATAAGTGCTTCCAAATATGCTTTTATTATTTGGAATCATTTATACAGGGTGAGTTTTTTATCTTGAGACAACGAAATATCTTAATTAATACAGGGTGAGTTTTTTATCTTGAGACAACGAAATATCTTAATTGGAAGTGAGTTTTTTTATCTTGAGACAACGAAATATCTTAATTGGATCTCATATTTCTGGAAAAAGTTGTAGACAAAAGTTCAAGGTTTCCAAGGGGCAATCAATTGATGACCTTAAATCTGACCTTGACTTTCAATGAGAACCTTTGAGGGTCAAGTCAGTTTTTTTAAATGGGAAGACCTACTTTTGACCCCGGCAATGGAAAGAGCGGAAAATTTCACAATCGGATATACCCTTGACCTTAAGGTTTAGGTCAAAGATCAAGATTATTTGCAGGTCAAAAGATTTTTCCAATGGGAAACCATAATTTTTATCACATTTTTTAATGACCTTATTACTTTGACCTTTAAAAGCATTCACTACTTTTAGATGTTCCGTTTAAACTTTATGCTTATTGTAAGGTACTGAAGAGGGGCAGTTATTGCCCAAAAACGTTATACCAATTAAAAAACTTATACTTGCTTTTTAGTGCTGTTTTATTTACTTATTTAAGAAACTAAGCAAGTAGTTTACTTTATTATAATGACCTTATTACTTTGAAATTTAAAAGCATTCACTACTTTTAGCACTACCCAGGAGTATCAACATGGATGTAGTAGTTTCCATTTGCCCACCCCTGCTGTAAATCATTACATCAACAACTATGTGTAAGTTAATACTTATGTGTTTGAATTGAATAACAACATAATCTAATAAATTAAAAATTGTTATACTATAAATTTAGCAATATATAGTAAAAACCTCATTCATTCAAAGTATTCAAGACCAGTGGCATCAAGAGACATTCTGGGTCCTGGGCCCCTATATATATATATTTTTTTTTCTTTTCTGCTCCATAAGATATCAAAACCATACATATTACATATATTTTACACAAAGATTATTCAAATTTTTATTCACGTTTAAATTCTGTTTAAAAAGTGTACTATATGCAATTTGAGGAAATTGAGGTTTGACGAATTTTATTTTTTAATTATATTTTGGAAGAAAATATCTTTAAAATATTGATTTTTTCGAAGAATAACGTCATAGGCTCATGGAACTAACTTTGGGAAATGTTTGCAATTTTTTTTTTAAATTTTTCTTTTTATGTCAGTTATAACAAAAAACTTTTCCAGTTCCAACTGTTTTGTTATAAACATATTTCACTGTATAGTAAGACCCTGCTTAATGCTGTTTCGATATAATGTGATTTTTTCGATTTCTATATTTTTATTGAGTCACTTTGGCCTGGTTTTTCAAGCCATTATTCTTGCATAAATCTGAAATCGCAAGAAATTGTTACATAGATACTCCTGTCATCTTATTTAAGATACACAATCATTTGATACACAAATATTTAAGATCTCACAATGCATTTGATATCAGTGCAGTGAAAGTCTGCTGCTGTCAGAGTTCATATTTATGATTAGTCATCAATGTTATTTTACAGTAATAAAAATAACAATTATCCCATTTACAGTCATCAATGTTATTTTACAGTAATAAAAATAACAATTATCTCATTTTAGTTGTTTTAATCTGAATGCCCCCTCTTTAAATTATAATTCCTTGAAGTTAGAATGTTTTTTTTTCATCAATATTTTTTGTTGTTTATAGTTTTCTGTAGGGGTTCCCAAAGTGTGCCTGCAAATCCTAGAAATGTGGCCTGCAAAGTCAGATCATCTGCGATCTTCAATTCATAGAGATAATTTTCATTTTTACAAAAAAATAAAAATAATAATTTTTGTGATTTTAATATTTTTATTTGTTTAATTATTATGTTTATAGTGATTTATAATTTTTTATATATATATAAGCTTTTATATATGGAAAGCTAATAGTGTTAATAACAAAATAAATAAAATTGAAATATTAAAAATATTCTTATATATCATAATTTGAAAATTTATAAAATTTTTCATGTCATTTTTAGAAAACTTGTACAGTTTAATAGCAATCTGCCACTAAAAGGAGGCATTACGTTCATATAACAACTGTTAAACATTAAAGAAATTGTTTTCTTTGTACTATTGTATTAATTTGCATATTCTTATATGGAAATTACATAAGTTGAAAGAAGTTTGTATATGAATATATCAAAATATAAAGTGATTCAAATCTTTTATTTATAATTAAAATTTAATTATATTACACATTAATAATTGTATATTATACAAATAAAAAATATATAACTTATACAAGAAAACTGATTTATATAGAAATACTTAATCAGTATCAAGTATTAGCATGAAAGAAATTAGTCAAATTTTAATGAAAAACATTCAAAATTCCACAATGCAGGATAATTCAGTTTTAATAGTTGAAGAAACAAAAAAATATCAAATTCTTAAAGATGTATAAAGAAAGTATGAATTCTATTTGAAGAAAATGATAATGCATAATTAAAACATGAAATTTCACACAAGATATTAATTGAGAATAATCTTTGAACAATCAGGTGCCAATACTGCCTAATTAATAGTAAAAATATTAAACATATATCATTATGAATCTCTGGAACATCTTTTATAGAATATTATTGTCACACTATATAATTTTCATATTTTCAATCTTCAAAATATGAATAAATTTGATTCAGATGAATTACATGTTATTGTTATAGAATGTGCAAATGCCAAATTTTTTCTATGAACAAAATATTATTTTGTTAAAAAATACAAATTATGATAAATGTCTCAAAAGATATGGATAATATATATAGTTAAATAAATTATGAAATTTCTAAATCACACAACATTGCTCAGGCATCTACTTTGAGACCCTTTGCTTCTACTCTTGTCTACTTTTACTGATTGTACTTTATAAATTAGCACTTAAAACTATTGCTGCTCAATTAACTGCTAGTTTATAAAATATGAATTGTTCAAGCATTTACGGCATATAATACTTTTATGTATACAGACAATCATACCCACTATTACATTATAGTAATGTTTTAAATTGTCATACAACTGTGATATCATTCATTATTTTGCTATTGTATCAGTATACATCAAATATATTTGTTATGCAATCAATTACTGTCATATCATCATCATAGTGACATAATGTCAGATGATTACGTATTATGATGTCATCAATTTTAGGATCCTGTCACATATTCTTGAATTATTACTGTAATAAAGACTCCAAAATTCATTAAATGTCAACGTTAAAAAAGTAAGCTTTAATTCATTAAATGTCATCTTTGAAGTTACTTTACTTCTTCCTTAAACCTTATTAATATTCCTGTTAGTTGTAAATATATCTATCATTGAATACAAACTTTGTTACTATTTTAATGTCTATTTTTGTCTGCTAGAATATCATGTACAATAACTTGATGCTCACTATACTTTGTATGTTATTAGAGGATGTCATGCGAATAAAGGTAATTTTTTGTAAAATGCTTTGGTATACTACTATTGTTTTCCTAAGTTTAATCTTATTCAATCCACTGTCAAAATAACAATTCCAATAAGTTAAATAATCTCAATCATTCAAAGAATTCAGCAGCATCTGAATTCAAACACAAATCCAAAAGAAACAATGTTTAATCCTGCAGATTTATGTTTGAATTTAGAACTCCACCTAGGCTATTGTTCTGGATATTTTATTGAATTTTAAAGGGCCACCCTTATTTTGAAGATATTTAAGGACTGTCAGACAAACAGTGCTTTTTATTATCATAGATTATTTTCATCTATTGTCTTTAGTTATATTTTATGTTTCTTAATTATTTTCATTAATATTGATTGAATTTATTGTTTTAATATTTTAAAAATAGCTATCTGAAGCAGCTGATTAAAGAAAGCAATTCTAATAATTTTTTGCAGTATTGAAGTAATTAGATTATAATCACATCTGGTAAAAAAGACAATGTTTTTTCATTTTATTAAAAAATGTTTTTGATTTATTGTAAAATTACTTAATTCACTATTTCTTTTTATCAGACGATTATTCCAGGTTAACTTTTTTTCTCATCAATTTATTGAATATACTTGTTAATTTATATACCATCAAAATTTAACTATATTTGTATATTTAACTGAATTTGAATTAGTTGTTTAAAATCTGGCATTATATAAGTTTGTGCAAATAATGTTTTTCCAGACATAAGTAAAAAAAAATCTAACAAATTGAATATATCTTAAATTTATTGACTGAATTAAGAATCATAAATTTTAATGGAAATATATTATAAAATATTAATTGAACAAAATATCCATATGAATATATGTAGTATGATCCAAAAGTTTGGGGACTTGGCATAAAATTCCTTACCATGAAGATTTTAAAATACCAACACACAACCACCTTCAAAATAATCCCCTTGGGCGACAATACACTTTTGCCAGTGCTCGTACAATCTCATGAAGCACTGCTGAAAACCATCTTTTGCAACCACCCATAAGGCCTCCTGTGATGTGCTATTACCTCAGCTGATGACACAAAACGACGTCCCTGCAGATTTTTTTTCATTGATGGAAATAAGTAAAAATCACAGGGAACTAAGTCCAGTGAAGAGGCGGGATGTTGATTAATTCACCCAATATTATCATTCCTTCTTCCTTTTGTTCAGAAGTCAAAAGACGAGAAACAATGTGCCGAGACACTCAATGCATGTTAAGATCCTTCATCAAAATACGCTGGCAGCTAGTCTTCATTAAGTGAGTGGCCTTAGCAACGTTCTCAAGAGTTTGGCGGTGATCTTTGCAAACACACTGAGATACCAAATTAACATTTTCCTTAGTCCGTAAAGTCGCAGGTCGGCCAGAGTGCTCATCATCAGTGATAGATTCTTGGCCCTCTTTAAAACGCCGATACCACTCGTACACCTTCGATCTCGACATTGTAGAATCACCGTACTCCTTCCTTAGCATTTCTAAAATCACTGTGTTTTATCTAAATGTTGACAAAATTTAATATTACAGCATTGTTCTTGAAAAGCCATGTTTCTTACGTTGCAGAACAAAAGGTCTGCATATACAGTTCAATCACATGACATAGGCGAAACAATCCTGAACACGGAGAGGAGGGATGGTGGAATGCATTTCAAATGGTATTACTTTAACTACATGCTTTGGTTGTCATGGGTGACCATTGTCCCCAAACTTTTGGATCGTATCTTGTATATTTAGAATATTTATGTGGATGATTTTCTGCATAATCCATTAATCATTACGAGAATTTTCACCAAAACAATAGTGAAGAAATGTTAAGATATTATTGATAGTATACTTCTAATATTTGCTGAAAGATATAAAAATATTTTATTTTAAAATAGTTATGCTATTATTATATATTCTTCACTTTTTCTTAAATATTCTTTTTGTTAAAATCAACCGCTGAAGATGGCTTACTAAAGCCGAAAGTTCTACGGTAATAAAAAATTTCTTTTTCACTTTAATGAGCTTTGTGACTATGTTATTGACTATATTTTATTTTGTTATAAAGATTAATTATAATGTATATAATGTCAAGAATTTATATTATGTGAAGAAACAATGGTAAACAGATCTCATAATAGCTTAAATTGAACCAGATGTTTATTAGCTTCTTGTTAGAAAATAAAATTATAATTTTGGGTAAAATATCAAAAGAAACACTGCCAAGAAGAAAAATTTAACTTAAATTTAAAAAAAAAAAAAAGGATAATTTTGGTAATATTTATTAAAAAAAACAATATGCACTTTCATTATGACAAATAAATTTATATAAATATTGTCCAAATTAATTATAATAAAAAAATAATTGCTTAATATTTAATATGTTGAATCAAATACCATGATTCATAGAATTATGACTCATGGAAGTGACTTGTTATATCAAAGTTTATCACACTGTGTATTTTTATTTTATAATTTTTTGAATTTTTAATTAAATTTCTTATATTAAAACTTGTCTCATCAATTTCTTTTTATTCCAAGATAATTTTTTAAATTTCTTATTTATTAATCTTTGTCATTATTATTTCATATTGGATTTTATTAATATTGCTTAATAACTGCAAGATAAGAAATTTTATTATATTACAAGCATAAAAATTTATAAATGTTTTGATTGGACTGTTTCCAGTTCCAAACATATAGCTCCAATAAGACAGAAATATCAATGAAGTGCAATAACACTAAATGTCTATTAAAAATTAAAAATAGCTATAGTAATAAATTTAAAATTAGGTTTTTTAATAAAGAATACTAATTGTGTCATAATATTTTTAATAAAAATAAAAAAATTTTGTTGCAATTAAAATTTTCAAAAATATATAATAACCACTATAATATTATTGATCAGAAATGTCAAAATTTATACTACTAGAAAATCATATAAATTTTATATTTACATGCATAAATATAAATAATTTATATTTATTTATACATACATATGTATAAATTGATTTATATGATTTTCAGTTATTGCTTTTTCAAGTAGTGTAAGTTTTGAATATTTACATGTAGCTTGCTTATGATGTGGAAAACAGGAAGTTTTATAAAGTAACAGAATGATGTATTTACTATAGTAGCCACCTTAATTCTATTTATAATTTATAATTGTGATGTAATAATATATTAATAAAAATCCTAACTAAACAGTACCGTAATTTAATGAGAATAATAATGAATCTAATTAAATGTCTAACAATATTTTGATTAGAAATAAAATATAAAGAACTGAAATGATTCTCTGTCTTTATGTTAAAATATAAAGTATTCTTCCTTTTCATATTTTGTAGACAATGCAAAGTTTTTCCTTTTCTGCTACGTATTATATATATATAGTTGCTTAACAACTTAGGTCATTATATAAATATAGCACTTATAAAAATCTAAATAATTTATGAATAATATAAATATTCCGATTTTTATAAAATATTGATATTATTGAAATTTATAACAATTTAAACATTCCATAACAATTAATAACAACTTTCAAAATTTCATAACTTTTTATTAAACAATTTTTGTTTGAGTTAAAAATAATTTCTAATACTACATTAACTGATATTAATAAAAAAAATTGTCACTGATAGAAAATAATAATTATTATATATAAAAAAAAATATTAGTTATTCAATATTAACAACATTCAGATAGGTTTATGAATGTAAAATAATAATCATAAAAATTGCAAGGAAAATATTAATTTTGAGAATGAATAATAATATATTGTGTTTGTTTTTGTAATAAAATAAAATCTTGCTGATCCATACATTGACAATCTGATTTTAATCAATGATAATTTTATTGTATTCTTATGTATTGTAGATGATTTTGACTAATTGTAATGGCAATGCAATGCTTTGTTAATAACAGTTTAATAAATAACCTGTTGCAGATAGATTTTTAAATTAAAAATAAATAATTTAGTTTATAGAAAAATCAAAATACTTTATATCAGTGTTTTCCAAACTGTGGAGTGTGCCCCACTAAGGGGGTGTGCAAGAATTAAAAAGCATTTTTTTTGAGAAGCAAAAAATAAATTCAAATTGGTGTCAGAAAAAATGAACGGGTTATAAATATAGTACATATATCCATGTATCCAGTAACGTTCTGCTGTAGCTATTTTAAAGACAAAATATCAAACTTGTTTTGTGACTAAAAAAGAATTATGAGTAGCGATATTTTCCATGACACCTGATTTGAGAAAATATATGCCAAAAAACAAGCCCATCCATCATATTAAATATTATGTTGTATTAAACATATATTCTATTTTTTGTTTTTTTTTTTTGTAAGATTTGTTTAATTGTACGGTATTAAAAATATTACACCACAATAAATATATATTTTTTGTGTATAAGAACCTTATTTATACTAAATATGGTATATTGTTTTATAGCATTAAATTGTAAGTAGAAAGTATTTATAAAATTAGATTGTTATGAAAATGAGGGGCCTACCAATATTTTATGAAAAAAGGGGGGCACAGACTCAGAACTTTTGGAAACCACTGCTTTATATGATATGAATATAGTAAGTAAATATATTGCTAATATGAAACAATGTCAAATGATTGTAAAGGAATTTAATAAGCATTTAGAATAATTTAAGGAAATTAAATATAAAATAATTTTAAGAGAAGTGAAACAAAAGTTTGTTACTTTAACTATCTAGATAAAATGAAAATATTTGAACAATAAAATGCTAATATTTACCAGAAAATTCCTAGTATTAGAAAATACAGGTTTGCAGAAAATTTTAAAGTACAAACATTTATAGGAAACTTTTACAAAAATATGCATGATAAATTAATTACATACAGTATATAACACTAATTATTTTACCAATTATTTATGCCTCTATTAATATGGAATGCCACTAAATCCATTTCTTATTTAATTCCAAATCAGCAAGATTTTACTACATTTATAATTTTTTATTGAGAATTATTTTCTTATTGAAATCTTATATAAACAATTTCCAAAATTAAGAAAGTTATTTAAAAATTTTTATCTATAGAAATATTTATAAAATTTCTCTTAAATTTATAACTATTATTTCATGGAAAAATTGGAGCAACTTACAGGTTGTGTGTAAATCTAACAGAATATATACATTAAGTTAATAACCTTGTGTATTTATAGTGATAGAATATTTTATATTTAATAAAATATCTTTATCAGTGAAATATATTAAAATAAATTGCCTTAAATGTTTATGCAATTTTTATTTTAATCTTAGTTAATTTCGGCTTTAAAGAAGAATCCAGATTTTATTGTTCGAAGAGAATCTTATACTCGTCACACTCCATTTATTCAGCAACTAAAGGCAAATTTATTTTAAATTTATATGTTGACATTTGTAATTATATAATCATCATATTAATGACTTAAGCATTTTATTTAAATTATAACTTTATATTAATTGTAAAAATACAATGAAATTGATAAAATTTTTTCTTTCTACAGATTAGTCATAATACTGATATTCTAATTGGAATGCATGGTGCAGGATTGACTCATATGTTATTTCAACCTGATTGGGCAGTTGTGTTTGAAATGTATGTGCATTTATTAAATTAATTTTATTTTATTGATACATTTATGTTGCATAACATGCTTTTGATTTATAAAAATAATTATTAATCACAGTTTAACTTTAAAATATCCCATTAGAGTCATTTGGCTGTTGTAATACTATATTTGAATGGTTTTAAATGTTATACAATAGACTGTAAATTTAAAACATATACAACAAATTATAAAAAATTCAAAACACTTTGGGGAAAAAAACCATAAAGCACAGTTAAAAAAATAATGAAATTTGAATTAATAATTGTTTCTTATGGAATCAAAATTTTCTGAATTTCTTTAATTAAGAAATTAAATATGCTATTTTGGTTTAGGAGATTTGTATTAAACTGTTTATAATAAATAAAGAATTTAATATTCTGCAATGTTTAAAAATTCTTTAAAATATTTATCATAAATAATTATTTCAATTAAAAAATATAAAATTTTAAACCTTATAACTCTTAATACAGCACCACTAGGTTATTATATATAGTAGACTTATTAAAAATAAATTTAGATCATGTCTTATAGATGAAAATTTGAATGACTGCTTAAGAATAGCAGTATCAAATTACAATTATGATTTTGAAAAATTGTGTGAAGACATACAGTATCAACCTTCTCCTTAAAGTAGATAATGATTTTTTTTATGTTTATATATTTTATATATGTAAAATTGTTATTTTTGTTTCTTATTATTTATTATCTACATACCATGAACTATAATGATTTTATTATATTATTGTAACGCTAATATATTTCTCTATTCTATCTGCTACACACCTAAAGAAAAGGTCATGCGCCCACCGCACTGTAAAAATTTTTTGTTGTGCACTTGCTTTCAAAAAGGTTGGCCACCGCTGCTGTAGAGAGAAGAATTCACCCAGCATCTCACTAGCATATCATAAAAGGCAACAAAAGGATACATTCTTTTTTCCACTAGAGATCTCCATTATTTCTTCTAGTAAGTTTCTTTTTCTCTTTTCTTTTGCTTTCCTATATTTTTCTCACTTCGACATTTATTTTTCAAAGGTTAAAACCTTTAAACACATCTTTTATTTCTTGAATAAAGATATGTTCAATATTTAATGTGACACAGATGATGGCTTACTTCATAAGCCAGAAAAACATTTTTTTATCTTCATTATTAATTGAAAGATTACAGTATTTTGTGATTATTGATATATTTGATAATAATACAATTAGCATTATTATATAAATTTTATATTTAAATATAAATATTAATTATACAGTGGTACCTCGCAATTTGACATTTGAATTTTGTGGGTTTGCGCATGAGCGTGCATAAAATTGTGTGATGTCATTTGCTATTTGTCAGTTCTTGTTGGGCTGCTTTGGTGTTTATTAGTGTTGTTTGTGTTAATTTTCAATTTTGCATATTTTAGAAAGTAAAAAATTTGTGCATCCATAAGTTATTATTATTTTTTTGAGTGAAATATAAAGATGGATTCAAAGAGAGCTGACCAGAGGAATAATTCTGGAAAGAAGAATACTTGATTGAGCATAAAGAAAGAAATTGTAGATAAAGTGGAGAGGTAGAACAATTAAGATGTAACTCAAGAGTATGGCATTCCTAGGACAACTGTGGCAACATTTTGCAACAGAGATAAGATTATGGGTGCTAGGGTGTCTGCTGGAAGACTTCATTCCAACAGTAACGTTTTGCAACACGGAAGATTATGGGTGCAAGCGTGTCTGCTGGAAGACTTCATTCCAACATTGGGCTAATAAATTGTGTGTTGTGTATAAAATAGTGTATTTTGTAATTTGGATTATGGGTGCTAGCATGTCTGCTGGAAGACTTCATTCCAACATCCAAGGTTAATAAATTGTGTGTATTGTGCTTAAAATAGTGTATTTTGTAATTTAGTATGTTAACAATAGCAAAATATGTATAGTAAAGAAAATAATATAGTGTATCTCTCTCACCTCCCATTAGAGGAAATGAGATGGGAGTCTGACAATGAATTATCTATTTTATATACTTTTATATGGAAAATATTGTCCCACAATTCGACAGTTTCTCAATTCGACAATAGTTTGGCAACAGATTAGTGTCGAATTGCAAGGTACCACTGTATTTCATAAATTATTTTTTCTTTTATAATAAATATGAATATAATTTCTTGAATTCAATTGTGAGGATCCAAAGACCTTGGTGATTTTTTTGAAATTGTAAAATTCAAAATATTTATTTCAAAACAAAAAAAAAATATTTATTAACTTAAATTAAATAGATAAAAAAATTAATAATCAAAAACAAAGGACATTCCCTTGCTCGATATTTCCGATCTTGTGCGGGAAAGTTCCACGTTCACCATGGGAAACTTCCTTGTTTAAAAACAATATAAAATCAAGGAGGGAAAGATAAGTCAGTCTTGAAGAGGAGGAAGAGAGACTCAGAGAGATTAGAAGTTGTCAATAATTTATTAGAAAGAAAACAACAAGGATGTAAGTTTTGAGCGACGAGAAAGCAACTCGTCCTGTCACGTCGGGGCAGCCGATGGAGGCGAGGATCGATGGGCAACGACGACAACGGTGACGATGAAGTTCGGAACTGTATTGTGTGTATTAAAACAACTGGAAGTGGACAACTGTCAAACTTGTAACGGACACTTTGAATATTTAAACTTTTTGTGTTAGTGTTCGGATAACATTTAAAGTTGGATTATTGACATGATGTAAAATCTCTCTCAGGTATGTGGAAGTTGTGGAACTCACTTTCTCTCAACATTGTATTCTCACACAAACGAACATTGTAACATAGGCTAAATAAGATTTAAGTTAGGAATTAAGTGAAATTCATTGTTAATTGCTATATATATTCTTGTAAATAAATATCTTATATTTTGACAAGAAATCATAACAAGCACTTGAAGCAGGATAAAAACACTAAATTAGTGTTTTTATCCTGCTTCAAGTGCTTGTTGTGATTTCTTGTGGTATTAGAAGCAGCAGAACTCACTTGTTTATAGCTATCTTATATTTTGATTTATAAAATAAGTTTATGAGTCAATTTACAATGGTCCGGGATTGGAAATTGACTCATAAAACTTATTTTATAAATCACGGGATCCTTGGCGTTACAGATCTGCACACCAAATGTGACAATTCAGTGAAATCCCGATGGAACGGCCAAATTCTGAAATCCCGACAATCTTAACAGGGCCTACCCCCGCAGGCCTCACACAATATTTCCAAGGAAAATATAACTGTAATAAGTAATATTTTATTTAATTTTTAAAAGATAGGTTAAAATGTATTCAAAACATTTATTATTAAAAAAATGAAAAAATTGAACAAACCTGTAAAAAATAAGTTATATTTTCTTTCTTATCAGAACTTGGTTCTTCATCTTGAATAATTCCTTTAATATCAATAATAATATTCTGGAACAAATCTGAAATCTAATAACATTTAAATTCTAAATATTTTTCAAAACACAGGGTTTTGACAATAAATAATAATTCAAGACAAATAACCCAAAAAATTATCAAATGTATCAACTTTGATAATTTATGAACTAAAATGAAAAACAGCAATTTGAAAAAAATCAAAATTTATTTGTATTAAAAACAATAAAAAAATAAATTTCTTTTTTTTTGTAATTTAATGACCAAAGATTGTGAATATTTCAGTACTGAAAATGTTACTTTTACATAGATTGTACTTTGTCAAAAATGTTTTTTTTTTTTTTTCAGTTTAGTTCAAGATATAATTTAATGGAAATATTGCATCTAAAAATTGTTTATTCCAGTTGTTTGTCAAGGTATTTTGCAGTTATTTTATGAAATGAAATTCAAAACTATTTTATAAGTTAATCTAAATAAATATGGAAATTTTTAAACAACATTTAAATAAAAAATATACTACCAGTATTATTCATTATGTTAAATATTAATGAAATTTCACTTTTTATTTAATTTCTCTTGTTTTCTTTGAAAGTTGAAATTTTTAAATATTGAATTTTCAATAAAAAATATAGTTTTTAGATTACAGAAGTCATTATATTAGCATAATCAGATCTTTTAGCTTCGGTTGCTGGTTTTTCCCAGTGGGTTTTTCCATTGGTTTTTCCCGGCAGCTGAAGTTTGCTTTAGAAAAAATTTGATTTTGGTTAGTTTGATTAATAGAGTATTTTGAAATATTTACTACTATTGAGGTAATACTTACAGCTATCTTTCTGCACAGTATATATAGTATTTTGGAATGTTGATCTTTATGAATATTCAAAAGAATTTTCATTGTCATCTTTATGTAGGTTTTTCCATATTATTATTATTAAATTATTTGAATTTAATATTTTGCTGTTTTTTTATGCTTAGCAATCTTGTTAATTAGCAATCCTAAAATTTATATTTATTCTATCATCATCTATTGAAACTATAATAATCATAATCTAATATTTCTAAACCTATGCAAATATAGGAAAATAAATCACTCATTGTATTTTAAGATAGGTCCCCAGAAGGCAAATTTTCCAAGTTGAAAAATTTTGACATATCCTATCATCTGTTAACTGAGTTATTAAATTTTATCAATTGTTGGATTATTTGATATGTTTTTTAAATTTTTATTCTAGAAAAATATGGAATATCTCAATTATTTAATTTGAAACATCAGAAAGAACTATGTCAGGTATCAAAATTATAGCCTTTATCAATACCTGACAAAAAACAAAAACTGAAAATATTTAGTATGAATTTTAATTCTTTATTTTAATTAATAATTCTTAATTTCAAAATAATATCACCTGTAAGTGCATATCCCTTTTTCCTGTATTACAATAAGCAGCTGTACTTTTAAGAAAATGACAAATTCTATTCAAATCTCCAAATTCACAATCTGCCTCTGATAATCCATCTGTAGGTTCAAAATATGCAACTTTAACTAAAGTTCCTCCTATATCTATACCAAACCAAGGCATTGCTGTAAAATAAAAAAAAAAATTATTTTACTTATAAACTTAAATAACAAAGATGATTTAATATTAAATTTTTAAAATAAAAATGAGTATGATCATATATTTAGATTGCATTTGTTTAAGTTATATTATGCAATTATTCTGGAAAACAATATATCAAAAAAATTAAAACTAATTTTTTCATAATATGACTAATAAATTCAGAATAAACAATAAAATCCTTGAGTCTTTAACTATAGTAATAATTTTCTTAAAATTATTTCAAATTTAATATTTTTGTTTTGAGAAAAATTACCAAATTTAAAATATAAGTTTATGTATTTAAATTTATTAAAACTATTAAATATCAGAAATTCTTGGTTTACAAGTTCCCACTTAACAAGTTCCTGGATCTATGAGTTCACACTTAAAGGTCCTGGTTTGCAAGATTTTTCAAATATGAATAATTAAAACTATGAATGTTAATTGCAATAAATAAATGTTAAGCATTTATAAAAAGACATTTCAAGCCACATATGTAACAACTATACAATATAATACAACTAGATTTGTAGCAAAAACTATCTTCTGCTACAAAATTGGAAAAATCAAAATAGCATCTGAAAAATGGTGGTACTGTGCCCTCTGGTTTTACCAGCATATTATGTAAACAACTTCCATTCCCAGTTTCTACATAAGGCAATAGTTCATTTGTATAAAAGCTCATTTATTTATTGATAATAATGCAATATAAAAATTATTTAACATTTATATGACAAATAAATTCCATATTATAATAATTTGTTTGATTTTAAAAGCTTTTTTTGATTTTCTTTGATAAATAAACTATTATTTAATCATAAACTATTGATTTTGTTGGTCTGTACTTAATTTTATTATTGTCAAATTTCATTGGTGATAACAGAACCCATGATTTTAACATTTAAAATCAAGAATGAATTTACCATGGATTTAAAGTTCTTACTTTATGAGAATGCAAGTTGACTTTGCAAGTTATCTAAATTAACTTGCAAAGTCAGGAACTATCTATATATTTACTCTAATCACACACTAATAGATATTTAACAATATAAATATTTAATCAGTAACTCATCAAAAACTTTCAATTTTATTGAGATCATTAGTTAAGACTATTAAATTAATTTTTTGTAGAAAATATATTTCAATTTTAATTAAAAATATTTCAAATTTGTAGAATACTGTAATTTACTAATAATAGACTACATTAAAATTTAATTTTTATTCTAACACTGAAATTGTTTTAAAATTATATAATCCAAATAAATAGACTTACCAGATGTCCCACTTTGACTGGGATTGTCCTTGTTTGATGATGTGGTCCCAGCGTCCTGGCCAGTTTGTTATTTTGTCCCGGTTATTTGGTAAAATTTTAAAAAGTGCCGAATATACAAGTAGTAAAAATAGTGCAGCCTTGGGTAAAATGGCGATTTGGAAACTAAAATATTCCCTTTGTTACACTCTGTTGCCAATCTAAATATTTTTTTTTAATATAGATCTAAGGCTATGGTTCGATATTCCACGAACTACACTAACTAAACCTTCAGTTTTCTTGATTGATATCACAGTTTCATTTGAATAAAGACCAGTTCAGTAAGCCAGGTCACATGATTTAAGATGAAGGCATTCATTAATATTTTAGCAGAATTATCCACAAGTTTGATTGTTAACAAAGTAAATGATACAAAAAATGATGATTATATTGATGTACTGAAGCACACTGCACATTTATATAAATTGGACACATTGAAAAACGTTGAACTTTGCCCACTGTGCATGCGGTTAAAAGATCAACCTCACTCGTGAGATAGTTTAGATTGTGCAAACTCAGTGCAATCCAATCTGACGTCAATTGGAATAAAGAACTACAAAAGTGAGGAAACTGAGTAATATCGAACCAATATAGTGCGAACCGTGAAAGAACCAACGAATATTGAACCACAGTCTTATTACTTTTACTGTTATCTAGATGTTTTTCCCCAAAATTTATATATAGCATGGGGCCTAATGAATTTAGATGTTTTATTTTTCCATCCAGATATTTTTTCACAGAATTTATAACAACATGTAACCTATAAGATCCAAATATTTTTATTTCATTTTTTATATATTTTGTTTCAATTAGAGTTGGCAACACTAGAACTTACATTGGCCATATCCTATCTTAGTTGAGTTTAAATTGCGAATCAGCATTTAAGATTATTTGTGCTGTACTTTAAATTAATTAGCCTTTTCAATCATAGATACTTATCCTAATATGCTTTATTTTCTGTTGTGAATATTTTCTCAAAATAGTTCCGGTTAGAAAAAAAAAATTATGGCAAGTCTACTGATAAAGTATTTATATGTAATAATTTCTCAATTTTTATAAAATCAGTTACTATAATCAACAAATATAAGCAGTTTGCCAAACTTAAAATTTTTAGCCTCCCCTGCAAAATATTCTGGCCCTTATCACAAAAAAAAAATAAAATAAATTTTTATCTAGATATTTTTATTAGAAAATAACAAAATAGAATAAAATTGCATCATTTGAGACAATTGAAAATTATCAAAACAAAATATATTTAAATTTTGCAAAATCTCTAATCAGATTTTTTATTTCCAATTTTTGGCTACTGCTCCTACTGCTGCACTGCTCTTATTCAATGAGTGTTTCACTCTTTTCATGATGCATTTAATTTTTATTATATTATGTTGTTAATTTAACAAAAAGATAAAGAAAATACAAACAAAGAGAATTTGGGTCCTCTATTATTGCAGGGTCCAGCACATTGCAGTTCTGCTACTGAATATAAGTATCCCATTCTCCTCATGCATTAATTACACAATATATCTTTGTATTATATGATCAATTATAATTATATGTCTAATGATAGAAAGCTAAGCACTTTGTAAGCATTGCTTAGAATTAATAAAAGATATACAGTAGAACCTCAATATCTCGAATCTCATGGGAATAAAAAAAATTTTGATATATAGATTTATTTATTTTTGAGAATATTTATTACAGAGTTTGAGATATTCAAGGTTCAATTTTAAATAAAGTTTTTTTATGTGAATAATACATACCATAGTTTTTAATATTGTATAAGACACTTTCCATGAAAATTAGTATCTAAATGCTCCTGCATCTTATAAACCAAAGGTTGAAAATATCACTGAATAAACACGATCACATTGACAAAAACCTATCAACAATTAGAAGTGAAACTTAGAAACCAAATTACCGTATGCCATGTTCAGTATTCCGAGCATGCACAAAAATTTCCTGTTCTGGTTATCAGTAATACATTTACGTTTCTTTTGTTAAATTTCAATCCTTTGTTTAGACTCCAAAAGTGAGGGAAAATTCGTAAGTATTTTTAATTTCTCTAGTACAAAAATTATAAACTAATTCGAGATATCTAGAAGTATTTTCTTCAAAACCCTGCTAACTATTGAAATTACATTGGTTTAATGTCGAAAATGCATAGAAAAAATTTTTTCCACATAGCAAAGGTTTCGAGACAGAGGCTCAAGATAGCAAGGTTACACTGTAAATGAAAATATTTATAATTACATATGATATCTATATGTTGATGCTTTGGCATTTGAATTATTATGGCAGATAGGTTCAAATGCATAAATAGATTTAATTCTAGATATATCATCTGACTTTCCTGTGGGTTGTATTTAAAATTAAATCTAGAGAATTTCATATACTAAGAATATGATCAGTCTGGCTTTGTTCCTTAGTTTATTATCGATTTACACGGTTTTAACTTATGTGAAGATTCAGGAGATATGCTGATGCATAAATCTTTTCATTTTTATTAATTTTCATAAAATGCCAAGAATAAATTCATTACATAATTTACTTTCTTGCAAAAATAACACTTATGGTCTTAAATTTATTTATTTTTGTATAAAGTATGCACTTTATTTGGACATTTCATTTGTTAATGGGTCCAATCATATATATTGAATTTAACAACAAATTCTCAACTGGATGAATAAATTTTTACTTATTATGGTTCAAATGAAAGCAATAACTGTATAGATTTCTGTAAATATTCAACTTTAAGTTTAAATTTTTTCAAAGTTGAATCTAATCTAAATTAAAAAAAGTTCCATATGTTAAAAATGAGAGAATTTAGTCAATGTGTCCATATTGTTATGTCACGTATGTCAAACAAGTTTTATTGTAATCATTTCTTTTCTTTGTTCATTTATTTATTATAATTTGTAGAATACTGATGAAAGTTTCCAGATTTAAACTTTTAATGTAAAGGAAATTCTTCTTTTCTACAGTTTTACATTGCTTTCCACTTTTACAAGATTTATGATATTTTTATATGGTACTACTAAATGGTAAGGTCATTCTAAAAATAATGACCTTACCATTAATTTACCAAATTCATAATAATATAGACACTTCTGATGAAATCAGATGCAAAGGATGAAGAAGAACAAAATAGATATAGATTTCCTAGAAAAATCTTGTGATATAATAGCCAAAATCAAACTTGTATCATCCATGTAAAAATCAAAATTATTATTAAATGTTTGTTTTAAAAAAGAATTAAAAAAATTATTCTGAAAAAATCCAAGAAATTATACATATCACAACCAATGTGTAATATTTCAAAGGCATATAAAAAAATCATTCTAGTTCAAAAAAATTATATTAATATCTGTTCTATTTTCAATTATTTTGGAGAAGCAGACAAAATTCTGAAATGAAAAGGATTAATCCAATGGTCATGTGGAAATAAACCAAGCTTTCATGTGATCATTAAACTAGGATTCCTTTTGTAAATCCAGGATCAATTCTAGGTCATATACTTTCAAATTTTTCAATGAAGATCCAGGATCAGATTACTGATTTCCAAATTTCAATTTATAAGTAGGAAAACATTTAAATAATAGAAAAAAAAATGTTTCAATCCTGTGATCAAATTCATTACAGATATTGGACAGCCTAAAGTAGTCTCTAAAATGATAAGTCATATTTCAAGTGTAAATTTGATGGCATAACCATTACCATAACTGAATTAACCAACAAACTTAAAATGAACGTAGAAGTAAGACATGATAATTTCAATTAAAAATTGCAGTTTTATAATTATTAAATGTTACTATTACATATGAAATCACTACTGTTAGAGATAATGAGGACAATGTGCAGTCTATGGATAAATTCTTGTTTGTGCCTGTATGAATGCATGCTCAGTTGGAGACACAATACTCTTTCTTTAATTATAAACAGGAATTCATTTATTAAATATGCTTATGAAAAAGAAGAATTTAAGAAGTTAATGTTTTAGAGTTGCATTATAATTTAATATAGAAAAGTTAGCAAATTCATATAGAATTATAAAATACAAGACAATTGCTATTCTATTTTATAGTATATTACAATAAGTATTGAAATGAGACATTCTTATATACTGGATGTCTGGTAATTAGAAAACTGATTATTATATTCTATATTAATGCAATCTTTTTAATTTGCTTTATTGTGTTTAACTGATTTTTCAGTTTTTCATTGACGACTGTTGGACACATTTTCTATATATTTAAGGATAAACTATAATGACAGACATTTTATAACAAACAGTGATATTAAAGAATGGATTAATCAGTGGTATTATGTTAATGATGATGCACTATATTTTAAATATTGTATAAAGATTTAAATAATAATAATAATAATAATAATAATAATAATGAGAATTTCCTACTTTTTCTGTCTTCATCTATCAATATTTGAACAGATTAGGTTATGTGAATTAAGCCACCATATCACACTTAGAATATTCTATACCTGGCAGCAATTACTTTTAGAGCCTATCACTGGCTGACCAATATCGAGGTGTAGTCAACTGGAAGATTAAAGGATTAAAAATAAAGAATATATTCCCCAATGAAAAATTGAAGATGTGGGACTGGATTTGACAGTTCCTCCAAGGTGGTAAGAAAATGTCTGAACAAGTATCAGCTCTAACTATAAACAACTGAGTTCTGCTGTTTCTACTAACACAAGACATCACAACAAGCACTTGAAGCAGGATAAATAAACTAATTTATTATTAGATATATATAATATTAAATATTTTTGGCCTTATTTTCCTTTTCTCATATATATATAATTATGATGCTTGTAAAGGAATATTAGAAGACTTTATATATTTACTTTCTAGATATCATTGTGATGATAGAAATTGCTACTTGGACTTGGCTCGCTTGCGTGGTTTAAAGTATATAACATGGGAGAAAATGAATTTGTTATATCCAGAAGATGAGGTTTGTTTATATTTATATTAAAACTTATTAACATGTAACATATGAAAATTTTTTAACAGTAAGATTTCATAGTATGTTTCATTATTTAGGGTCATCATCCAACTTTGGGAGCACATGCTAAGTTTACAAATTATGCATTTGATGTTGAAGAGTTCTTACGTCTTGTGAAAATAGCAGCTGATCATGTGATAAATCATAAAAGTTTCAAATTAATAAGAGAGCAATTGAAACTTACTGATAAACATATCCATAATGAATTTTGAAATTTTTGTCCATAGGTATAAAATCTCATTAGGCTTTAAAAATGTAAATTTTTAAATACTCATATTTAATAGAATCTCCAATTATATTCATTTAATGTAAAATTTTAAATATTGCATAGAGTCTTTGTATATAATGGTTCATTATATACAAAGATTCTAGAGAGTTTCCACTAAGTCATAGTAGGAATTTATGTAGATGCTTGTATAGATAATCCCCAACTTATATAGATCTGTACTTATGTAATATTTATTTTTAGGTAATGAGCTGGGCCAAAACCCAGATTCCTTCAGATGATAAGCAACTGTTTTACTAGGTGATTTATGAGTTTATTCTTTAATATAATTATTTTTAGTGTTACATTATTGTGACACACTAGTACTCTATAACACATGCTCTGATATATGTAGGTTTCATGAAATGATCCAATTACATAACTCGGGGACAGCCTGTACATGAAGTACTGGAAGCATGTTTGTTGGCACTACAAAATAATCATGAGATAGTGATATGCTGCTATATTATTACATAAATACATAAATTCGTACAATGACCTAGTAGTGGCTATGGTGGCTTTAAATGCAACAGTACTAAAATTAAGTTTATTATTTTAATCAGATATAAAACATTTTAGTGAAAATATCTGCAATAGTCTGTGATATTCAGAAGTGACTTAGATTAAAATTTATTTTTCCAGAAATATTAATATAATACATACCTTTTCAGTATTGAAATTTTAAAATGACTTAAATATCAGATTGTAAAGTTATATATATTTATAAATATATATTTTTTCCATAAATTATTTTCAGTTGTTTGCTTTTTATATATGTGATAATTCTTCCATTTCAGATTTGTATTTTTCAGAATTTAAAAAAAATAAAATAAAAAATAATTGTTTTAAATTTTGAGTATGATCATTAAATTTTAATGAAAGTTCACTTAATACTGAATTTTTAATATAAATATTAAATGTTGAATATTGTTGATGATAAAACAGTTTAATTTTTTTTTAATATTGATTAATTTATGTAAAATGTTTACTTTAAGCATAAACTATTTACATCAAAAGCTTTCAATATAATTTTTAATTAACCTCTTTTCAAGAATAAATATTTAAACAAACTTATTTTATAATTCACTGAATATGCTTTATAATTCATTCATTATTTGTAAATATGAAAATCCTGTTTAGAAAGTCTTCATCTATTTTTAATTGATTTTTTTATATGAATTGGAGGCATCATTTTAGAATGTTTTAAATCAAAGTTTTGCATATTTAATGGATTTCCATTGCTTTTATTTTCAAGCACTGAATATTTGCTTTCAAATGTAGGAGTTTGTTTCATTTGTTTTAATAACAAATTCATCTTCCTCTCTATAGACGTTTTTGCAGTGATTTGTTTTCGATATAATATATTATGATTTGAAGATCTGTAATTACTATTTTTCTTTGAATTGTTAAATTTATTTAATATTTTATCAAGATTTTCATTCTTCAGTAACTTCATTGTCTGTTGTTTATTTGTATTGTGTGATTGGGCCAGTGTTTTTATATTGATATCTGGAGATCTTTTTATTTCTGCATCTGTTAACTTTTTCTTTGTGAATGTTTGATTCTGAAGTTTTGTTTTCAGATCTATATTTTCTATAGCTGTTCTTTGTAGATCAACTTTTAATTTTTCTTGCTTGCTTATCTGTTTTATATCTGTTTCCTTTGAATTGCATTCTGACTTTATTAATTTTTCAAGTTTACTCTGTTTTAAATATTTCTTCTCCAAGCCAGTTGTACTGTTATTATTAATTTTAAAATTTATAAAAGACTTTTGATTTTTGAAAGTGCTATACATTTGAGGCACAACATAACGTGATTCTGGATGTATAGTACCATTAGTAATTGAGTAATAGCTATATTTTTTGTTGTTTTTGATATCATTCACAATCTTATCAATATATGACGAATTGAATTTATGATTACATGAATTTTTGTAAAACTTTGATGCATACCATGGTGTAAAGTTTTCAGAAATGTTTGATTCTTCAAATTTTGGTTTCACTTGTTTTAAACTTAAAATGTTCCTGTTTGTCATTAGACTATATAATCTTGAAGACTTAGGTAATTCTGAAGTAAACTTTTCAATATTATTTCCAGTCAAAACTAGTTTACTAACACAAGATTCAGTCCATGGTAAAGGATCTGCTTGATATCCAAGTTCAAAATGACCAATGTTACAATTATTATTGCTACGTCTATCAAGGACAACTGAAATATATAAATCATTTCTATAAAATTTTCTTCATGGATATGAAATATTTCCAATAGGAAATATTCTTAAAATTAATTAAGTTTTGACAAATCTGTGTAATTTATCATTCAAAAATCTATATTTATTCATAATTGCAAAACATACATAAACTTTCAGCAGATATTTTTCTTTACATAATAAAGTGTAAATAAAACAATTATAATTTAATAGCATTACTCTTCAGTTACACACAAAAATTACATTTAAAAAATTAACAGAATCAGAGCATATAAATCTTTAGAATACAAGAAATCACAACAAGCACTTGAAGCAGGATAAAAAACTAATTTATTATTAGATATCAAGCGAGTGACTGTCCAGTTTCTGATGCAAGCCGTCCCTGCTGGGATATTCCACAAATAAACATTCAGTTAAAGTGCTCACGATGACATTTAAATGGCATTGTTTACCAGGTGTTATAGTAGTTACCAAAGCCTCTCAACAAGTTTCCCGTTACAAGTTATTACATTATACACGTTATTTTGTCCTAGTATATCATAAAAACAATAAAGAATTAATCTGGGAAATGTTAATACAAATAAAACAAATCAAATAAATATAGTTAGAGAGGCAAAAATAACTGTAGGTTAATACATTGTAAATAATAAAAATAAATTAAGCAAAATAAATGAATCAGATATAAAATCTCTGACATAAGATTAAAGTTTTTGACTGCTAAAGGGCTTTGCATATTACTTTTTATGTTTGTTTTGTGCAGTCTTGTTGAACTTTTATTAATAATTATTCTTTCTTATAAATTTAGATATAAAAGAACTAAGATCATAATTGATTTATCAATACTTACGATGTTTAATATTTCCATTTTCACTTGCTCCATTAATTAGTCCATTTTTTGTATTACTTGTATGAGAATTATTTAAAATTTTAACACCATTAACATCTGCTACCCTGTAAAATTAATAATATTAATTGAATTTTTTAAAAATTACATCAAGAGTAATAATTTTATAAACAATATAACTATATTGACAATTTAATCTTCATTTGAATATATATAATATGCTTAGGTATTTTGAGACTTTCATTTGTTTGCATATTTTTTATATTATCTGCTTCATGACTATTCTAAGAAGCAATAATTAATAATATTTGATTATACAGTATTGTTCAGAGTAAACTTAATTTTTGCCATGCACAAACACAAAATCCAAGAGTAAAGTAGATAAACTTATTTAAGTATATCAATATTTGTCTGATAAAATTAGCAAATATATCCATGACAAGTATGATAAACACATAGTATAGGACAGCATTTCTTATAAAAAGAATATTTATAAAACAAATTCAGTTTATTTACATTTCTTATCTAATGCATAAAAATTCTAATCAAATCTATATTCAAACATGTCTCTAACAACTTCAACAACTTTCATAAGTATTTATGCTGTCATTTTTCTGGAAAGTATACTTAGATTTTTTTTAGTTTATAGTAGTATTTGGTTGTACTATATAGGTTCTTTTTATTTATGCATATAAACTATATGTGATTTGATCAGTTTGATATTAAACTGAAATTTTATATATATTGAAAATGGATCAATGTCCAAAAGTGCTTTTTTGGAAGTTATTAAATTTTTCGTTTGTT
Organism: Olivierus martensii; assembly: GCA_000484575.1. NCBI lineage: Eukaryota > Metazoa > Arthropoda > Arachnida > Scorpiones > Buthidae > Olivierus > Olivierus martensii. Next base: position 84,260 of record AYEL01033764.1, read on the forward strand.
TTTGTTTAATCTGTTTTCACATGGGAAAACAAGCAGGCAAGAATATGAAGACACTCCAAGGGAGAGTCATCTGCATCCATCAGTGATTGAATTTGCATCAATTCAATGCTAAGTTTACGGAAAAAGAGGTTAGATAACACATTGTGAGCAGACTGAAGAATTCATGCTTGTAATAAAAGACCAAGTTATATATGCCAAAACAAAAAAGAAATAAATCATAAAATTTAGTTATACTGACATATGATTGCTCAAAAATTTGAAACAATGCAGCACATTAATTCTCATACACAAAACTAACATAACAGACTGATTACTGGCACTACATCTTACTACATTTCAGATATGCTTGAGAACAAAATTTATAATATATATTGGACAGAACATTCATAGTAATAAACCAGACTTTATACAGTGGGTGATCGGCTAACGAACTGTTCAAATAACGAAAACTTTCACAAAACATTTTTTATGTTCGAATAACGAACACTTCACAAAACAAACTGTGGGACTCACAGTCTGACGGAATGATAGGTCAGCCAGATGGCCAGGTGATAAAGCTGTGGCTTACCATCCTGGAGGATCTGGGCCCATTCTTCCAATTTTTCAGGAGGAGTCCAGGCCAGCCTGTTGAACTTCATCCTTCAACTACTCAGTTGACCCCATCATGGGTGTTGGCCAGTCTGTGATGAGCTCTATAAGTAGCTGCCACCAGGTAAAAATATCTCACGAGGATATGGCGGATTAACTAACCTAACGGAATGACAGGCTTAGGTTTTGCGCGTTTGTGGAGGTATGGGTAAGGATGGGAGATCAATTGGAAAAGAAAATTAAAGTTGTTGATGTGTAAGGTGTGTGAGAGTTCTCACTGTTTTCCAGCAGATGGTGACACAATCTATCATAAATGAATATCTATCATAAATGGTGACACAATCTATCATGACGGAAGCGTCATTCTCTAAGCCTAACAATCTGTCAATAAGACTGCGTCAAAAAATTAGTGATTTTTTTTACACTGTAATTTACTGTTTGCACATAAAAATGTTGAATTTTGAATCAAATAAGCGCCATTTGCAGGAAGCATTACTTTTTTGCTTTCATTTAAAGAAAACTGCAGCTCAAGCACATGATATGCTTGTGGATGCTTATGGTACGTCTGCTCCTAGTGAAACAACATGTCGTGATTGGTTTCGCCATTTTAAAAACGGTGATTTCAAAGTTGAAGACCACGAATGCAATGGTAGGCCGAAATTGTTCGAAGACGATGAGTTGGAGGCTTTGATCGACCAAGACCCAAGTCAAACCAAAGAAAAGCTCACCAATTCATTGGGAGTGGATCGCACAACAATTGCCATGCGTTTGCACGCCACGAGTATGATTCAATGAGGGACATTGGGTGCCACACCAACTGAAGTTGTGTGATGTCAAATGGCGATTCATAACATGAGAAATTTTGCTCCAATGTCAAAACAGAAAAGATTTTTTGCACCGTGTTGTTACTGGGGATGAAAGTGATCCACTTTAATAATCCAAAATGCAAAAAAGTGTATGCCCGGATGGAGAATTCCCATCGACCTCAACAGGCATGCCAAGGCAGAACATCTACGGCGGCAAAGTGATGCTGTGTGTCTGGTGGGACAAGAAGGGTATTTTGTACTACGAGCTTCTACAATCAGGGCACACAGTTAATGCTCAATTGTACAGACAACAATTGTTGCGTTTAAGCCAAGCGATCAAGGAAAAACGGCCAGAATATGCCAAACCACACAATAAGGTGATTTTCCTGCACGACAACACACGGCCGCATGTGGCAAAGTCAGTCAAGGACATATTGCAGGCGCTTGGCTGGGATGTTTTACCTCACCTGCCGTATAGCTCAGATATCGTGCCATCTGATTACCACCTCTTCCATTCAATGGCACATGGCCTGGCCGACCAGCACTTTTCGAATGACGCCGAAGTTCGAAAATGGGTCGACGAATGGATAGCCTCGAAAGATGAGGATTATTTTTGAAACGGCATTCAACAGTTACCTGAAAGATGGGTAAAAATATTGGCCAGCGATGGACAATACTTTCATTGATGTATTTATTTTCATTCTTTTTTAAATAAAGACTCTTTTTTCGAAAAAAAACAGCGAGAACTTTTTCACACACCTTATATAATGAATTTATAAGAAAGTGAGAGTAAATTTCACATTAAAATGATATGTATAAAGTGTGTTCCTCAGTTTAAATAAATAATTAGAATTATCAAATTATCTCTTAAATTTCTGTAGAAAACGTAAAAAGGTCGATTCATAGGCCCCAAGTTTGGGGCCCTATATCTCGGTAAAGGGGCCTCCGGCCGAAAAAAATTATCTCATTTTTGGACTCAGCATCATCAAATTAGAGGGTGCAATATAAAGGGGAGGTTGAATGGGGCCAAATTTCCGGTTGCTGTCAGTGTAGAACCGTACCAAAACTTTTTATGTAAATCAAATTTTACATGAGAATGTAAAATAAAAATTCTGTTAAAATTTTAGAGTTAGAGTTTGATGATTATTTAATTTATTCTTCCTAGTCATTATGACAAAACAATGCTGTTCTCATTGAAAAAAAGAAAATACTGAATGGAATAGTACATTTAAAATCAACAAACAATATATGCAACATAATAAATCAAATAATCTGAACTTTTTAATATTTAAACCACCCTTGATTATAACCCTTGTCTCCAAGTTCATTTTAATCAGGTTAGTGTTCCTGATAAGTAGTTTCCCCGATTAAAATGAATTTGGAGACAATTTAAAACAAATCAAAGATTTATTAAAAAGATTTTACATCATTTTGGTCTTAGAATGCACCCATACCAGATGTGGTTAATAGGCTTGGGATCTGTATGATGACAATGCTATTAATCACTTCCGAAAAATCCTGAAGATGATAGAAAAGCAATCGACATTGGACAGATTCTTTAACAGAAAATAAACATAATAGATTAAAATGCAAGACTATGTATGTTATATTAGAAAATAAACATATAGATGAAAATGCAAGACTATGTATGTATATATTAGATTATTATATATATATATAAATGTAGTAAGAAATTATATAAATTTATTATTATTTTTGGATCCCCAGAACAAATTAATCAAACTCCCATAAAAACCTATGGTAAATCAATAATTAGTTAACGAACAATTCAGATAATGAACATTATCTTAGAACAGATTATGTTTGTTAACCAATCACCCACTGTACTAATTAAAAAGTCCAAAATATCACTTAGCTGAGGAGATAAGAATTCAATTGAGGATGAATAGGATTATTATAATTTCTATCATCTTGAACTTTAAAGGAGTCAAGAGTGCAAAACATTAGTATACAAAACATCAGCTTACAACTATTGAGTTTACTCAAAAATACACATATTTAATTCTAAAAAAGGAGTAATATTAAACATCTATTGCAGTTAGTAAGTTCTTTAATATATCATAGAATCACATAATTCTACCTATGAATAATCACTTCCAATCAATCAACATAAATACAGAATATGTTTTAAGATAATATCAACATAACACAGCTTAAAATTGAGAAAGAATTAGCTTAAAACTTAACAATATCATATAACTAGTTTTCCAGTCAGATGAAAATTGGACTGAGAGAATATAATATGAATAGAATATTAATAAAGGTATAGTTTACAACATTAAAAAGAACAAACCTTTTAAGGCCTAAACTTCAAAAGGATAATAATCAAATAAATCCTAAATTTGCCTAAATGTCTGTAACAACCCTTGATTATAACAGAATTTTAATAATTTCAAATAATTTAGACTAATGTCAGTGCCATCTCTGAATTATGAAATAAACTGATAATTAAACTAAAAGTAACAACATCTATGAATTAATAATTTAACAATAATTTTTAACTAATTTATCTGAAAAAAACTTGCCTCAGATTGAAGAAAATTATTACTACTAAAATTGTTATAATCAAGGGTTGTTTAAATATTAAAAAGTTCAGATTATTTGATTTATTATGTTGCATATACAGGAATACCTCTTATGGAGGTTGTCATATAGATTTACAGTATTTGATAAAATTTCTTACATAATACTGATAATTTAAGTAAATGAAGATTTAAAGTTTTATTGAATTTATTATAGTATACAATACAGTACATAGTTTTTAAAATTAGACAGCATATCCGATGAGTGTGCTCCCAAGTGTCGGTGGTGTTAAAGATTACACACTAAACGTTGTATAGAATTTCTTTTGATTTTCAGAATCACACGTAGTCATCGTATTTTGTTCATTCATCATTTATAATGAATTCTCAAAAAAGAAGCAGCAGTGATAATTGTTCATCACGAGAATTAAAAAAACGTAAAGTGCTAACCTTTAGATAATTCCGAAAGAAGTCTAAATGTGGCTGCAGAAATTCAACATTCCTCAATTTGCTATAAAATTATACGTGACGAAATGAAGAAGAAATATACTCAATCTTCGTTGTATTCCTACTTTAAAAAAGTTTGAAAAATTTCTACAGCTTGTACTTACACCAAATTTCTCTTATTGGGGTTTTACTGTATAATTCCTGTTTACAGAGCTGCTTTTAAAATTATTTTGAAAGCTTTATACAATTATAAGTAAATTATAAAATTCGTATTCGTTAGTTTTCACAAACAAATTAGAACAGCACCTTTAAAATAACTTTAATTTTCCAGTCAAATCTTCAGTATACAAAAAAGAATATCCACGCATTTTTATAAATGTAAAATACAGTAATAAAGCAGTAACCAGTCTGATATGGAATAAGTCTAATTATTGTGTTCATTTTTTTATGCATCGTGTTAGAACTGTATTCTTTTTTTACGTATATAAATTGAAAACAATTTAGTTATTGTTAAACGCTATTTCGAATTTATTACAATGCAATATTTTATGTATAGGTTTTAATCTATTAAAATTTCACTGATCATGATTTTTATTTCAGCAATGGGATTCAGAATTATCTGATAATGCATATTATGATAATACTGGCTGTGGTTCTAATATTTCACTCAAAAAAGTTATATATAGAGGAAATTTTACAGATGTAGCATCTATTATAGAAAATTGGAGTGATGAAGCTATTAATTACGATATTCAAGCTAATAAATGTATTGGACAAAATTCCTGCATTAATTATATTCAGGTAACTAATAATTTCATAAAGTATACAGTATTTAATTTGAAATTTTAATTAATTAATTAATAAAATAATAAATACAAATTTCACTTTAAATTATAGAAGTCTTAAAATAAAATATTGATTATATTTTAGTATATAAAAAACAATGTAAATGATTCAATTGATATGAAATTTTAGTCAATTTCAGTGTGAAGGTGGATCAATATAAGAGATGAAAATAATCATATAAGAAATCTTGCATAAAATTATCTAGTTCTCTCGGTTTTCATAGATCTTAATTGAAAAATTAATAATTTCGAATTATAATAAATAATAAATCAATGAATAATAATATATAACAAATGCTGTATAGAAATTCCTTATTATGATATATACTGAACATATGATTTAAAATGTTTATGGCCTATTTATCCTTAACAGTATTAAAAAAAACTTTAATATTATAAAAAAGAATTATATTTTATGAACAATGCATTATTCAAAATCATGTGTTCTTTTATATTCAAAAACACACAAAACACAAGTCTTAAAAATCTATACTCTATAGAAAATTTGTAATTCTTAGTTTCTTGATGTTTTTCACAACATATACCTTAGAATAAATATTAAATTATATTTCATAGATTATATTGAGGAATATGAAAGGAATATTAATTATCATGATGATTATCTAGTGATCGGGCTAAACGGAACTGATGTCAAAAACATTTATTCTGTTTTTTCATTAAAATAAATGATTAAAAAATGTCTTAGGGTTTATCAATTGAGATTATTCTAGATTATTAACTGATATTACTCTATAAAACTTCTTTTTAAGCCTTTGAAATCTTATATCCTGATATTATTTGGACTTCTAAATTATTTATAGATAATCAAATAGAATGAAGTTGATATAGTAAATGGATCATTGTTAATTTTTATCTTCAGCAAATAGAATTATCAGAAAGAGATTAAATTCGGATTGATTTATAAAATAGAATACGCGAAAGAAAGTTAACAGCAATAGAAGAAATGATAGAAAATTTTTAGAAAAAATTTGTTTTACTAAGCAATTAGCATGCTTTAAGTTAAATTATAACATTTCTTTATTAAATTATTTCATTCGTATTGTTAATGTTTGAAATAAATTTATTTTTGTAAATAAAATATAAATTGTGGATATCTATTTTCATTTAAAAACAAGACATTTAGAGTTATGATAAATAATAATAATCAACGTTGTCATCAACATGGCTTTATTTATTCATTTTTCATTTATTCCATGAGAATCAGTTATGCTCTTATTTTATTTTACTTCTACTATAATTATTTTAGTATAATATTCAATGTTGTAGAATAAAAATAATTATTTTGAAAGCGTATCTTTAAAGTCGTCATTGTTTTTCTCTCAAAACGTATAATTTAAAAGAACTACAAATTCATTTTGCCGTTACCGATTGAGATGATTTGTAAATATAGTGCTTGTGTTGTATGATTTCTTGGTTTCCAAACGATATTATTCGTCGTATTTGTGCATTACACGTTACATAAATTATTGTGTTGAAATTTTAATTATTCTCTCTACATACACTGACGGAAAAAAATTCCCAACACCAAGAAAAAATTATTGTAGAGTAATGAAATTTGGAATTATTGTGTTGAAATTTTAATTATTCTCTCTACATATTTGAAGCTTTATGATAAAATAATCAAATTCTGCATGAAAGGTACTGGAATCATGCATTCTTTTATTTGAATTCATGAAAATAGATTCAGATTATGCATGAAAGGTACTGGAATCATGCATTCTTTTATTTGAATTCATGAAAATAGATTCAGAAAATTTGATTAGTTCAGAAATCTTCAGAAATTTTTCAATATGATTATCTATGAATTAGGATTAATAATCAAACATTTTTGACAACGCCGGATATTTTCGCTGGTTGAGTACATCTATTCTCAAAACAAATATTTGTTGATCAAAATTAAATTCAATTTAGAAAATATTGTTTTGCAAAAAGTTTTCAAGATAAATTTACAGAAAAAAAATTGAAAAGAATCTAAAATTTATTGAATTATTATTCTACTAATAATAAATTTTTTAAAATTTTAATCTATTAAATTTAAAATTGTAATTACACTAATAATAATTTTGTATTTGTTTCGATGTCTAAGAAAAATAATTTATAAATGTATAATGATTTAATATTTTCATTCGAACGAAATAGCATAATTATGTTATAAAGAAAATAAAGAGAAAACATTCTCAAAAACTACAAAAGATATAAAATTAATCTGAGTCGAAAACCGTCGAAATTTATGCTTTAAAATATTTAATAAATTAGTCTTATCTAAAATATCAATGATTTTTTTAAAATAGATGGTGCACGCTGAGGTTAAGAAAATTGGATGCGGAATAAAATATTGTTCATATAAAAACGAATATTTGATTTCTTGTTATTTGGATCAAAGGTAAGGTGGTTTAACTGAAAAAGATATTTATACTCCTTCCAATCAAACATATAATTTTAAAAATATAATATAAATGACATTATAGGTCATCTAATACAGACAAACCTTATTCCATTGGGAAACCATGCACTCTCTGTCAAAGCAAGTTTTGTTACAAAAATCTTTGTAGTAAGTAATAATTTTTATCAAAAACAAAAAAAAAAATTAAATAAATATAAAAGCTGTTATTACTTTTAATATATAAAATAACTGAAATGTTTTTATATTGATTTTAATTATATATTATACGGTGATTTTTAACATTTTGTAATTCGATTTAAATTAAATACTGTATTCCATTATAAATATCATAAAATATATATCATAAAATTTTTCATTTCCATTATATAGTATTTGAATGTAAGCAGTCTCTTGTATTATGTAATGCTATTTGAGAATCTGAATATAATATTTTAATAGAATCATATATCTTATAGAATTGTAAGATGTTAAACAATTCCTATAAAATATATGATTTTATAAAACTTTAAATAGTTTACTTATAAGTCTTATTTGTTTTAAAAATTAACATGAAGCTATTTAAACATTGAGAAAATTGGCTATCTATTTTTAAGTTGTATTTTTAAAAACTTTCAGGAAATAGAGTTAATTTATTCAATATCTGTTAGAAAAGTAATATCTAAACACTTCTGTGAGCATATTCTATTCAATTAATACTTGCAAAGGTATTTAAACATATTTCCAATAAAAACAAATTTAATATTTACTTATTCTTACCTATTCACTTAAATATAATATCACTGAGCCCACTGCTGTCATTTCTATAACTTTTTTCACTGTTTTAACATAAAGCATTAAAATATAACACCACTGAGCCCACTGCTGTCATTTCTATAACTTTTTTCACTGTTTTAACATAAAGCATTATTTTAAGAAATTTTTTGTTTTCATACCCTTAATAATTTTTTAAATTAATTTATGGAAATTTAATTATAGTATTCTATTAATAAAAAAGTTGAATATTTTTATTACTTTAAATATTGTGCAAATTATTTGAATTTAATTACAGATAATTAAAATGCAATTATGAAAATTATTAACAAATAACTATAAATATATTATAGCGCTTTTAATACTTAAAATATAAATATTATTATTAGATAAGTTTTTTATTATAAATTCGGCTATCTTCTAACTTTTCTGCTGCTTCATATTTCATACAAGATTTTGCAACGTTAACATGAAAATAACTTAACTTATAACAGTATAACCATAGAACAGTTTTAGCTTATTTTAAAATGTAAATTTTTGTATAAAACGAATTAATAACAACAACATTTCTAGTTAATATGAAATTAAAGGCAATATTAAATTTAAATTTAGATTAACATTACAAGTTGGTAGCTATTATTCATTTAACTAGAATTTTCACCTATAAATAAAATTGCTCCAATCTAGAACTTTATTTGGATTAATAATGAAAAATTTTAGTTAAATTATTACCTCGTAGATGGCAGCACTTAACAGTAGCTAAATTTAATTCAATTATTAAAATTTCTGTTTAAATCCAAACTTTTGGCAAGGTTACTTTGATGGTTTGTTTTGATTTTTTAAGAATAAATGGCTGCAATTGTTTGTATTACATTACAATTTTATATTATACATTAAAGATTAATTAGGCAATAAATATTTCGAACTTTGAAATTTTATATACTGTAATTAAAAGAATCCTTTAAAATCAAAAATATATCATATGAAATTATTTAAAAATTAAATATCACAAAATACAGATAAAAATAATTTACATAAAGAAAAAACAAAAATGAAAACTAATCTCCATATTTAATGATTATATTAAAATATATAATCATCAATTGTTAAAATTATAGTTAAGGATATTTTAGATTAGATCAATAAAACAATATAACATAATTGGTAATATTGTTGAAATTTTAATTTTTGACATTTATTTACTTGATTAGTTTTGGAATTTAATGGATATATTTTTTTTATTTATATTAATAGCAAATATTTACAGGAACAAATTCATGAATTTTACTTGAAATAATAAAACTTGAGAAAAATTTTTATGTAATCAGCAATTTTTATAATTACATTTTTTGTGATTATATCGAATATTTTTATAGTAATTTGGATATAACTATGGTTTTATTTATTACAGTAAACAAATTTATTCTATATCTTTCAGTTTTATTGGATTCGAAAAATTCCGATTGGCTTCCATAAATCAGAAGGAAATGTGTATATTTTTGTATGATTTCCTTTATAATGAAATCACCTATAAAAAAATCGTCTTTTTTATTCATATATTTGTTTATTTTTCAGATAAAAGTATGTTATTAAATTCCGCAGTAATAATCATTTATAAAAACCCATATGTAAAACAAGATTCAAACTTACATTAAATACAAAGCTTTAAAATAAGACACTTGACTGTGAAATCAAATATCTGTTTTGATCACACAGCCAAGTATGATCAAAACAGATATTTTGTATAAATTATTTTTTTTCCTTTTACAGTTAACGAGGATTTGTGTTATGAGAAAAGCTTGAATTGCAGTAAGTTTTAATTTTAAATAGATAATTTAAATTTATTTTAATATATTTCAAATTATTTAAAATTGTGTTGTTTTAGATTGTATTTTGCTTTGCAACAGTTGTGAAGTATTGGATCATGTGGGTTGTAAATGTCGATGCAAAGAAGGAATGGAGTTATTTAATTGTTCAAGTATAAAAGTTTATTATTATTAATTAATATATTATAAGCTTAATTCAGTAACTATTTTATTATTAGTCCCCTGATGATTAAGAAATTCTAATATATGATGATGATAATTTTAAAACTCAAAAATTTTTATCATCATAAACTATATTATATAGATCAAGATCTATTTTATGGCCTTCAAAATTTTGTGATTTGAAAAGAACCAAAATTATATATGATTTGTATTATATTGATATTAATGTAAACTTACATATCAGCTAAACTTAATTAATAATCAAATTATAATAATTAACTAGCACACTCAGCACTATTAAAATTACACTAAATTTTTTTAGTAACATTTTTGATATTAATGATATTTATGATATCAAAAGCATTACTAAATTAAAAAAAATAGTGTAATTTTAATACTGCTGAGTGTGCTAGTTAATTATTATAATTCATTTGTATAGTCATAAAGCAGATAAAAAATTGAATTGACAAGGTATTTTAATTAATTAATTATTAATAATATATTAATAATAATAATTAATTTTAATAATATAATATAATTAATAATATACACTGACGGAAAAAAAAATCCCAACACCAAGAAAAAATTATTGTAGAGTAATGAAATTTGGACAATGCATTTGTGTAGTTAACATGTTTAATTGATTAAATTTTCAAGATCACAGGTTAATTTAAGCTCA
>AYEL01033765.1:0-40060 GCA_000484575.1 Olivierus martensii
ACAAATGCATTGTCCAAATTTCATTACTCTACAATAATTTTTTCTTGGTGTTGGGATTTTTTTTTCCGTCAGTGTATTAATTTAAAATGTCTCTCTAAAATAAAAAATTATTTAATCTCATTTAATACTTTTTTTAAGCTTACAGTGCATGATTATTACAAATTAATTTTTACAAAATTCTTTGAAAAAATAAGTTATTTATATTTTAAATTTTTCTTTCAGTATTTGAAATAATATTAAGGATTACAGAAGGCTTATCTTGGCAGGAAGCTTTAATTAAAGTTTTACCAAAAAGAAAAGGAGCAGCAGTTAAAAAAATTGATGATATTGATGTAGAAAACTTCAAAGAAAATGAATAATAATTTGTATATTTTTTATTAAAAAATTTGTTTATAAATCTCATATTTGAATTGACTTTCATTAAAGGCTGAAAATATTTTATATTAAGTATATACAGGGCCAGCCCGAGAAAAAGCGGGCCCGGTGCAAAGTTGTGGTGCGGGGCCTTTTAATAATAATAATAATAATAAACAGTTTCGAACAACAAAATAATATTTTATTGGTAAACATTTTGCTATTTAATTACATTGCACAAATTGATACCGTACTTGCAAATTATAATTTTTATTTAAATCACACTGAGATCCGTTAAACAGATTACATAACAAAAAGGATATTGCTTTGTATACTTATAAACTTCAAACTTGTATTAACTTAAAATAAACTTATACAAATAATAATTAAGTAATACAAAATTTATGTTTTGTTTTCTTAAATTTTTTATAGCAAATTCGTCAATAATATCCTCATAGTTTAGTTTATTGGCCAATTCCGATTCAATCGTGCCAATAGATGACAGCAAACTAATAACAATGAGCATAAGGTCGAGCATACATTGGGCTTATACGAATAGTGACACAATAATCACTGAAATCAAATTAGTACTTCGATCTTATCGTAATTATTCGTGTCATAGCCAATATATGACAATAAAGTAACCAATGAACATGCGTCAAGTTAGCATATGATACGTAAGGCACATGTTTTTCTTGGAAAAAATAAACCAGCCAAAAAAAATCTGATTGTAGATTTTAGACAAGAAAAACGAAACGTAGTTAAATTAGCGAATAATAAAATGATTAATTTTTAAATTTCGCAAGTCTGATCGCGGGACCTTGTGCAGTCGAATCAGCCCTGAATATAGTATTATTTTTGATTTACATTAAAAGTAAAATTTAATGCTTTTGTGAATTATTTTAAATTCAGAATAAAATTTCTTATGAAAAAATAAGACAAAATTCATTTATTCTGAAAATCAATTAAATAATTAGCTTAGGGCCTAAATGAAAATTTATTTACCAAATTATTTTCTGACGGTTTAATACATTAATTTTCTATTCAGATCCTAAATAAGCTAGTTATTTTTCGTTTTAGCCCAGTTTTATAATGTGTGTAATCATTTACATTTTGTCGGCCGGATTGGCCGCGTGGAAACGCTTCGGCTTTCCACTCTGGAGGACGCGGGTTCGAGTCTCGGGTCCCACCCCTTGAAAATATTTATCATGGGGTCCGGGCCCGGCCCGTCGATCCCCGTCCTCCACAATCCGGCTGACCCCTCCGCAGGGGTGGGCAGCCTGTGGAAGGGCTTGTTTCGCCCCGCCACTTAGTATTCTCCCTGAATGGAAAGTAGCGTCATCTGTTAACAAAAAAAAATCATTACATTTTAAAAATCCTAAAACCAAAATTTTTCAAATTGATTAATAAAGTATTTTTACATTATAAAATCGTTTATAATATCGTTTATTTTTCTCGCCATGTAAAAAAATCTTTGGAGCTAATTTTAAGAAACAATTTAAATTTCTACGAAATTTCAGTTTAAAAGTTAAATTTCAAGAAAAAATTTTCATATAAATATTAGTGATATTAAATAATAATAATGAAAAATTTCAAAATAAGTAATATACAGGTACATTTACTAAGCCTTGCGGCAATTGCTGTCTTTATAAATTAGAAAAGAAATATAGTATTATGTTTTTTTTTTGCATATTTTACGCCCCTTTCCAATCGGAGATTACCAAGGGATGGAGCCAGTTCCAACCACGGGTTGCACCCACACCCGTGGAGAGGGGCCGGATGGTGAACGACGGGAATCGCCGGACCGGGCCCAGCAACCCGAAAAAACTTTTCAGGAGTTACCTGACCTGGGACGCTAACCCGTGTTGTCCTGCGTGGCACGCCGACAGCGTTACCACTCGGCCGCCAGAATTATGGTTTATTTTCCATAAAGTTGCCGGTGATTATTGATCAGCAGGAGGATATAAAATGGCAGCTGAATGCGGTACTCTTATCTAGGGACTAATAAAGGCCCATCAAGATAAAGGCCACAGGCTAAAGCACAGAGTTCTATATATACTAGAGTGACAGCTCAATGTTAGAAAAACGAGACCTATTAGTTAAAAACGGTTAGTACCCAATATAGAGTATTAAATCATTTTTTATAATAATTTTTTATAAATACACATTTTCGAATGAAGTACTCAAAATACTCCAAATTTCGCATTTTCCTAATCATTTAATGTTTTGAGGAAGGAGAAAATAGATTTAAAGACCATGGAGAGTGAATTGTCAGAAAACCATTATTAATTGTATTTTATGTTAAAAAAATGTTATGAAAAATAATAAACACAAATGAACTGAATAAAATTTTATTTATTTTTGACAAAGATTATAATGAAACAATAAACAAGAGCATAATTACACTATTAATAGCAAATAATAGCACTATTAATACCAAAAAATAAAATATAAGCTATTATTTTACTTTACCTGCCACAATGCAATAAAATAGTTGAATATACAATATGAATGCTTATTGAATATTTCTAATACTTAAGCTTAGAATTTGTTTCAATCTTACATTATTCCATATCTTTAATCACTGTTAAATCGATACAATTGTGAATACAACAGCATCAATTTCTTATTTTAAAGCAGTGAAAGTAGAATCTTGCCCAATATAATTTTTCCTCACCTCGTATTTGCTCATTCTTACATCCATACGCTAAACCAGGGGTGTCCAACCTTTTTGCTTTCTTGGGCCACATTTGAAGAAAAAAAAATTGTCTCGAGCCGCACATAAAATACACTAATTCCAATTATAGTTGTTAGGCGGCCGGATGACCACGTAGTTACGCGTTGGCGTGTCACGCAAGAGGACCCGGGTCCGGCATCTCCTGAAAAGTTTTTCGGGATTCCAGGTTCGGCCAATCGATCCCCGTCTTTCAGCATTCGGTTTCTTTCCACGTGTGTAGGTGCAGCCCATGATTGGAATTGGCCTCGCACCTTAGTAATCTCACCGATTGGAAAGAGGCGTAAAACCAAAAAAAAAAAAGATAATAGGTATTTAAATAATAAAAACTTCATTAAGTACATAAAAGTCTCAATGTTTTAAAGAAGTTTACAATTTTATGTTGGGCCGCATTCAGTACAGCAGTGGGCCGCGGGTTGGACAGCCCTGCGCTAACAATATATTGTCCGTCCACGAAAGCCGCGCCTAGCTAAGGTGGATGAGTCCAAACGCGAAAGGAAAATCGAGTCGGTATAATAACGGGGTGGGAATATTGAATTAATATTATATTAAATTCTGTTAATTATACTATTTCCAACGTCGAAACTATAGCCACGCTTAGCTAAGGTAATGAGTCCAAACGCGAAAGGGAGAGTCACAGTCGGTATAATGACGGGTGAATTACTGAATTAATATTATATTAAGTTCTGTTAAATATACTATTTCCAGGTTTCGGTTTATTAATTAATATTATATTAAGTTCTGTTAAATATACTAGGTTCGGTTGCATATCTGTTGAAAACTGGCGTAAATATTGCGAGCATGTAATTAAAATAGAAGCAGCTTACTGGGATAAAGACGCAATTATAGTAGAAATGTGTAAACCCCTCTGTATTTCATTCACTGACAGTGATTCAACAACTGACTCAGAGTATGATGAGAACGGTTATTTATCAAAGGTAAAATATTTACTAAAAAAATATATCGTTATTTTTTTATTCCGGATGTATATAATGATTTATATTTTATTAGATAAAAATTATTGAATTAATATTATATTAAAGTTCGTTTAAATATACGATAAATATACAGTCTGTTGAACATCTTGAATATTAGCTTTAATTTTCTGCAGTAAATAAGCATATATTACTTAATATCATTGGTTAAATCATCAACATAGACAAAGAGTTTGTAATGTTTTTACTTTTTCTCTGAAACAATGGATATAATTCTACATTTTAATACTATCTTTCTTAGTGATTTTGTTGTAATAAATTTTAATATTCTCCTTTGCGTTTCTGTTTTAACTAGTCATTCGGGATAATTAAACAGTTCAGGCACAGTAACAATTTTCAGATTTAATCTGCCAGAGCTTACTTAACAGTGTTTCATAGTACTCCTTCGTAAAATAATTACTGCACAAAATACTGTTTCTAGTCGGTTTCCATTTCCCCGTCTGGTCGCAGCAATCCATTTAGTCAAAATTTCAGTTCTACTAAAAGAATATCTAAATGTTGAAAGAAAGAGCAAGTAGGTCATATTAAGGTAAATAGAATTATTTCAATTTTATAACAAAAAAAGTAAACAAGACACTCAAAATCTCAACTTTTTTAATTCTGTGAGAATTTCTTTAGGTACACTGTTTCTGTATTCTTTAAACTTCAAAATGTGTTTCTTACCTGTGAAAATGAATATCTGTACAATTTTTATCGTAACGGTTTATACAATCTAGCGCAAAAACACGAAATAACCATGGTTTCTAACATTCCTTCAACTTTCTATATAGCACACTTGCCCTACAAGCCAGACTAAACTTCAAAGCTTGGTCTCACTTTCAAGATCGATCGGAGATAGGAAGTGCTACTTGTTATATTTAAAGCTACGTTTAGACGATGCCTCTCTGCATGCAACGTTGTATGCAGAATGACGCATGTCTCAATGTGCAACAGCAGCATGAGGCATGCAACTTACCCCTTCGTGTTCACACGTGGAGGACATATTGTAGACAATATAGACACGAAAAGAGTTGTTCGCTGCCGCTTTAGCGGTAGCTACTGTTATCATTTCAAATGGCAGAAGGAAAAGAAGAAAAAATAAAGTGTTTTGACTCGTAAATATTTCGATCGAAGCGCTAACAACATCAGTATTTTGAACCAAGTCAAGTTAGATAGTTTCAGTCTTTTCAAAAAATTTACTAGAATGACTTGACGATGATAAATTTAACTTCTTTCAATAAATTGAAGTGTTTTCTTCACACCTATCCATAAAGCAAAGAAAAATTTGCGAAAAAAGTTTAAAAATAATCAAAACAACAAGATGTTGCAGACTAGTTGCCACCTGTAACCCAACTAGGATGGGGAACACATACGCCTTCTTGCGCCTAGTATTGCAACAGATTTTGCGGCATGCGTCTTTGCATGCCTTCTCGCGCGCAACTGCATGCGTCTTATTGCATGAAAAGTAGCACCGTCTAAACGTGGCTTTAAACGTAGCTATTCCTTCTGTTGAACATTGAGGCATGCGTCATTCTGCATACAATATTGCATGCAGAGAGGCATCGTATAAACGTAGCTTAATTGATACAGATCTGTGCATTCGGCCATCCGGACGCATTAAATATTAGGTTGATGCATAATTCTATAGCGTTTTAAATATAGGTCTGTTTGTTTAGGGTTTTATTTATGAAATTCAGTTAAAAATTTGACCAAATCAAGCAAGCAACTATTCAACAATCGTTGAATCGTATAAAACACTATTAGAGGCTAGGCCTATAATAGAAAAGAGAAATGCACCTACATATCAATTAGAGAAAACGATTTAGGTGCAATGGTATATTAGGTGAAACTCAGACATCAACAACAGTAGTAATGTCGGTATTAAGAAGAATTAAGAATATTGACATAGATCCAAATGACATATACACCACATATGATTTTAAAGCTCTATTCCCGTCCTTAAAAATAGAGCAAGTATGCCTGTTTTTCTACTGGTTCCTCATAGAGAACGTTCCGCAAGCAAATAGAATCTCGATCCTATTACGTGACTTAGCATACCTAATATGCCATGAATCTTACTTTACATTCAAAGGCAAGCTGTATAAACAGACCCTAGGAGTACCCATTGGTAGTCCATTGGCTGCGGTATTAGCGGAAATTACCCTTAGAGCTGTGGAAAAGGAAAGATTACCAAACTTTCAAGCTGAAATGAAGCTATACATCAGATATATAGACGATATCTTAATCGTATGGAGAAGATCGAATAATATTGATGAGTTCGCTAAAGCCATTACAGTGGAGAAATATGGACTATACTTAATTAAGGACCAGCATAGTATGGCACGAATACATTTTCTAGACCTAGAGATTAATTTAAATTAGGGAGATATAATAACTACGGTATACCAAAAACCTACGTATATACCAATCATTATTCCAAGATGGTCGAATGACCCAATGGTATATAAAAAATCAGCACTTAGAAGTTTTTACAGAAGAGCTATACTGTACTCTAATAAGGAAGAGAACTTAAAACAAGAAATTTCATAAATTGATAATGTAGGAGGACAGCACGGATATGAAAAATCCTTCTTAAAAAGAATCCTAATGTTGTAGGAGAGTAAATGTAATTTTCTAAATGTGTTAAATAAAACCGTGTTGTAAAAGTACGTGTTATACGAGGGTTCCCACAATTTTCTAACCGTGTTGTAATAAACCATGTTATACGATGGTTACCTGTACTTACAGAAATAATACCAATGATATTTGAATCCTGGAGAAGTCAATATAGGTAATTTATACAAAACCAATATAGCATACATAAAACACATAAAGCCACAAACAGTACGAACTTCGTCGCTTGATCAACTCACAATAAGCACTGAATCGTTTCTGAATCTATCGCAAAAACTTACTTATTAAAATGTAAACACAAATTATGTGTAAATATAACTAACTGGTTTTACTACAATAATAATAACAACACATAAAATGCGCCAGCGCCCTGAGCGGACGCTCCGCTCGATCGTATCATTAGCCGGCCCTGGTTTGCAGACTATAAGTAACAAGTTTATTCATAACCTATTACCAGTTGCTCAAATCTGTGATGGGATCAGTCCCCAGTTCCATCTGATAATGATAATAAACACAAGAAATAATTCCAAATATAAATCCAAAAACGAAGATTTTCGAATATGATTCTTGTCATGTAGTGACAGAAAGAATTCACTCGACTATTTTCTGTATTCTAAAAATATTGTACTATATTTTTTGAATTGTTATTTTTTATTCTTATTACACAACTTATTATTTATGTTAATATTTCTTTTGTATCCAGATGTTTGCTTTTATTTATATATTTATCTCTGAATTTAATAATAAAAAATGAAAATTAAAACAATCATGAAAAAAATCTTATATTGACCTGAACAAGATCAATATAAAATTTTTTTAAATCGTTCACCAAAATTTCTAGGAATATAGGAGAAAGCTGTGAAATTCATTGAAATTTTGACAAATAACCGAATTGTTTCCTGTGACAAATATTAAGTTTGTCACAGGAAACAATCCAATTAAAAAAATGTCCACATGTTTATGAAAATACAAAATATATTTCTTAATTTAATATTTCATTTCCACAATAAATATGGGAGCATCCATAAACTACATCATGCTATTAGGAGAAGGAAGCATAACAGATTTATACGATATTTGACGCAAGGGAGAGAGAGTGTCATGCAAACTGTTATGTCAAGCTGTAAAAATGATTAGAAATTTATATTTCTATGATTAAAAAATATTTTTATAAAATATAAATATCGGTATGTTTGTATCTATGTTTAATTATTCTAAATATAAAGGCTGTGATATACTGATATAACTAACGATCTAAAGCAGGGGTTCCCAACAGGGTCGGTATGGACCCCCTGGGGGTCGATGAAATTTTAAAGGGGGTCAATGATGATCAAGGGGTCTATTGGGGGTCGATAGCCGAATATGCACCAGCAATTGATCGCATAATCAAGATCCCATTGATTACAAAAAATTATTAATAAAAATTGATAATTAATTGTTTATTGATATAAAGCTATATCATGTAGTAAGGAAAAAATCATATGAAATAAATATAAGGGAAAAAATACATTAAAATTATTTAATAAATTTTAAAAACCAATAATTTTTTTAAAAAATATATTAATTTTTAATTTGCGATTATCCGTTATTGAAAAGGATTGCATTTCCTCAGAAGCTGATTAATCAAATTGCCCAACAACTATTTCTGTTGTTGGGCAATTTTAACAGATACCATCATTTTTGGGTTTCTAATGATATCACGAGGAGTGTGATTTTTCACAATACTGACAAAATGCTAAATGCAAATGAAATATCTTTCATATTTTCATTTTTCATCATTGATTAAATTAACATTTTATTGATTATGAATCTGCAACAAAATGTGAAATGCATTCAAAATCCAAAATCTACACATTACTGTGATATAAATGGGAAATCATCATTTAAATGTGAAATAATATTTTTGAACATGATTTTAAAAATGTTAATAAATCCTGTTTTCTTAGGATTTTTACACCTCAGAAATTTCACATAATACAATTCACAGTCTCTCCCAGCTAAATTGCAATATTTCCTTTCTTATAAAAATGTCTATTCCCAATTTTTTGTTTTGTACCTGGCATTCATTGTTGTGATCAGTAATCAATCTTGTTAATTCTTCTAAAAGTTCAGATGTATGGTAAAATTGTCACGTATCTGATAATTTCTCATTATAAGTTTTATTTCCTAATTATATCCAAGAATCTAACAACATTCAGATATATATGGATTATTTTACATATACATTTTTAGATGTTAATACGGTATTTATTTCACTTAATTCTCTTTTTTTTATTCTAATTTGGAAACTACAATATGAACAGGGAAGATTATGTGAAATTTCAATAAGATATTTATAAAAATGTCATTTTAACTCAAATATAAGAAAAATGATGATAAAAAAAAATAATATTTAAAATTAAATTTAAAAAAAAAAAATAATAAAAATTAAATATTTTAAATAAAAAAAAAAAAAAAAAATAGAAATTTGCTTATACAGTGTTACCTCGACTTTCAGACCATTCCACATACAAAATTTTTTCATATTCCATTTTGGCCACTAGATACGAACCATGATGCTTTTTAAAATTATATTTGTAAAATATTTTCTCTAAGTTTCATATAAAAATATCTCAATTATTTTTCAAAATATACATATATAACTGTTAATGTGATAAAAACCTCTTATTCTTGATAATATTGAAGATCTATATAATAATTACTAGTTATTTGATATGTTGAATTCTTTATTAAGTAATTTTTAACTTGCAACGTGAATCATAGCCTAAGAGACAAAAAGAAGTAACTGATGATGACAAATTGAATACCAAACTACAAAACCAGTCATAAGAAAATTGATTTTTTTTTATTTAATGGAAGATGATTTTTCATTAAGTAATTTTTAACTTGCGACAAGAATCATAGCCTAAGAGACAAAAAGAAGTAACTGATGATGACAAATTGAATACCAAACTACAAAACCAGTCATAAGAAAATTGATTTTTTTTTATTTAATGGAAGATGATTTTTATAGAAAGCATGTAAGACCAAAGATTTCAAAAATTAAAATAATAATTGTACACAAATGCATATTTTTTTGTTTTCAAAATTTCTAAATCTGGGAACGGATTAATTGATTTCCCATAAGATGAAATGGAAAAATGTGTTTCAAGATACAAGCTTTTCAAGTTACGAACCGCAGACAGGAACGAATTAGGTTTGTAAGTTGAGGTACAACTATTTGAATTCAAAAATAAAAATCAGTTCATAGTAGATGTTCGATACCAGAACTCCACCATATTATTTATAATTAGTGTTTTTTTAAATACTGCCTACATTTATATTTTCTGCTAAGTCTTTTCAATATTTTATGTTCAGTATTATAAAATGCAATTTTAATTAATTAAACTGATTTGATATTTACAAAAATTCTTTTATTCCTATTTTAAATTAATTTTTTACTACTGCTATTTTTTTTTATACATTAATTACAAATTACTGTTCAAAAAATATTGTTTTGTATTTTCCCAGACACATTTATAATATGTAATTTATATGTAGTGTAAAATTTTTATGTTATATTTTTATTAGTTTTTAATGTAATTTATACTATCAGTGCAGAGTCAGTACACTGATCAGAAATGGTGATCAGTGTTGACTGGCTGTATTTCCGTTGTGGTGAAACTTTTTTCCTATTTTGAGTTTACTCTTCTGTCTTTTAATTCAGTGTTTAAATAATACTTAAATAGAGACTCAAAATATGAAAGAATTTTGTCTGAAATTTCTCCTTCAGTTGTAAACAGTTATATTTGACTTAATCAGGAAAAATTACATGAATTTTTTGTTAACTTCCTTTTCTAAATTTTGAGTGGAAAATTATATAATTATAGTAAGTTCTAAACTTACGATGGGGTTCTGTTCCAACATCTCTGTGGTAAATTGATTCTGATGCAAGTCGAGGACTTTTTAATTCTTGATTTATTTGATGTTTGTTTTAATATTTTCATAAATTAAGTTTTTATTTAACTTAAAATGGTTAAACAAAGCTCTCCTCACCTTTTTTACACTGAAATTTTCATCAGTAGTACTGTTCTTACTGGACATGCTAGAGTTACGACAAGATACAGTAATAAGGCTTTGCTTGTCAACTAATGGTGACTCTGCGATGCTTATACAAAAGCAATATGATATATGTGTGTATATGCAAGTGGAAAAGTTGAATTAGAGAATTTTTAATAATAATTTTTGGCTGTCATAAGTGCAAATCATCGAAAGTTCAATCGTCATATTTCGAGGACTACCTGTAATTTTCCTCTCAAGATCTTACTCTGCTACTAAGGAATAATTATTAATTTTTCTATCAAGCTCACAAAATATAATTATGTAGGTAATTTATAAAATTTGATATTTTAACTGAAATATAGTAAAGATTGTGTATGGCATAATTTAAATTTGTTCAATGCTACAATAAAAACGGAATTCCATATGAATAACTGATAACTACATACAAAATGGAAATCATATTACAAAATTTGGATTTTTAATTTGATTCTAATTTTGATAGGCAAGAATCTGATATATAATAAATAAATGAACATAAATGAAATAAATGGTTTTTCATTGTAACATAGCTGAGCCATCTATAAATAAATGAATCTGATATAGTTAAAAATCTTCAATGATATATCTTAGATAGGATATTTAACATTAAACTTCAAATATTTTTCTATATCTTCACACATTTTTATAATTAGTTAAGTCAAATATTACTTGATTGCTTTTTTAAATAGGAATTGATTTGTTTATTATATCTGAAAAATAGCCCATCATAAACATAAAATTTTTATATGTAAATGTACTTAGATTAAACTTGGAATTAGTATTTGCCCCTTACAGCTGTGAGCTCATTGTTTCCATGCTCATTATTAAAGAGTTTAACTGTATTTTCTTCTCAATGTAAATTATTTAAGATGTGAAAAATAAAACACGAATACCTCAGCAAATAGAATATTATAAAAAATGTGAGTGATTCAGATATTCTAATATGCAAAGTTTCACTAAAAATTATCAAATTGATTACTTAGCTAGTGGCCTTTTGTCTTATTGTTTTGCACATACAAGTGCATAACTTGAAGAGATGTGCCAGTTGTTGGTTGCCTATACACATTTTTGCTATGTTATAATCCTACAGAAATGAATAGCCAAAAGAAAAATATGAAAAATCAGTTTGCAAAATATCATAAAAACTAACAAAAGTTCAAATCAAAAAATAAACCAAAAACTTTATAACATGACAGAAAATGAGAAAACATTTTAGAAAATAAATGCACTCTGCATTTTTAATCCAACAATTGCTGGTCAAGTAAATGATATTGATGTTAGTCTTTAGTCAGTAAATAAAAGAAGATTCCACTTTTCTGACATGGGAGATTAGATAATTTTATATAAGGATATGAGTATTTTTATAGTCACATGCTTAGAAGTATTCAGCAGAATAAAGAAGTGTAATAGATTCTTTACAGATTTTGTTATTTAAAAAGATAAAATTTTTAGACTTTGCTGAAGTAATCTTAGAATGCATTTTGGTTCCAACTAATAGTGTAGATGTGAAAAGATTTTTCAGTAAATATAATTTAATTGTAACAGACAAGAAAACCAGAATGAAGGATGATAATGTAGTAATTTATTCTATGTATCATTTTATTATACAGGTAGGTCTCAATTAGTGCAAATAATGGGTCCTACGAATTTCTTGCACTATTTGAAGTATTAATTATATGTAAAATATGGTAATTGGTTCTTGCTTTGTGAGATTCCGGCCATTAGTCAACCTCACAATGAATAAACACAATACTAACTGTTTAAGAAATATTTATTTTTATATTTCACATCGTTGCTCATCACTAAATTAATTACTTATCAGGAATTGCATCTCATACTATCATCAAACCAACTGCCAAATCGAAACCAAAATAGCGAATTGAAAGCAGAAGTTGAGTGCCGTTTTTATGTCACTCAATCACATCCATTTTTTGCTGTAGCTTAATCACTAACCTCTACTTTTTTCGTTTCCTGTTTTATCATCAAAAGGATTCTTCTTTTCATCCATTTTGATACTTTTTAAAAGAGAAAATTTTGTAATTTACTGTATGTATACAATAACAAAGCTGAATAATAGTAATGTTAAATAGCTAATGGCAAAAAAGCCCATCTTTCTGGTGTTTCATCCCTTCAAAGCTATTCTTGGACTGCTCCTCCTCCAGTTTTACTAACCGAAATTAACATTAATTTGTTAATTGACATTATAAAAGGGGACGGACCTTTTATCATTAATTTGTTAATTGACATCATAAAAGGGGATGGATCTTTGTTAGTAACTTTAATTTGTTAATTGACATCATAAAAGGGGACGGACCTTTGTTAGTAAGATAATTTGTTAATTGACATCATAAAAGGAGGCGGAGCTTTGTTAGTAAGATGGTCTATGCTTACAACTCGCATTAATTGAATATTTGCTCTCACTAACTGTCTCGCATTAATCAAATATTTGCTCGCAGTAAGTGAAAAATGGAATCATTTTTATAAGTCGCACTAATTGAATATCACATTATTTGAATTCGCACTAATTGAGGCCTACCTGTATTTGTAAATTGTTGAATGACTTCTTCACCTTTTTAAAAGAAATTATAACATTTTTATAAGTCGCACTAATTGAATATCGCATTATTTGAATTCGCACTAATCGAGGCCTACCTGTATTTGTAAATTGTTGAATGACTTCTTCACCTTTTTAAAAGAAATTATTTTGAATGGCATTTGAAACAAAATGAATCTTCTTGGAAAGAAGATGTTATTTCATATGTACAGTTTTATTTTTGTAATATTATTGTAGATCTATTTATCAATGATGACTGAAACATAAATTCCTTATTCCATTAATTAAGAATTTTAAATTTAAGATAACTGAAGCATAAATTTCATTTTACATTAGTTAAAATTATATAATTTTTTCTATTTTATTAACTTCTTGTATTATGTTTTTTGGGATTTAAATTATTTAATGCAATTATCATATTATTGTATGATGTAAATATATTTATTAACTTAAAAATCAAATTTTCTTACAGAATGCTCTAAAATCCTAAATACAAAATCAATTGATGCTACAAAATGTTAAATTAATAATTCAAAATGCTAAATTTTTTGTTTTCAAAATATTAAAAATCACCACCCTTAGCTTTGTTGAGGAACATCTCTAAAATATCAATTGTTTACTTTCAGTATCTCTATCTTATACTACTTTTAGCCACCATATTGAAAAATCATCATGCCCTCTATAGTCCATTTGATTCGCAAATTGGTCCTGATATACTTTGGGGCTAGCTGTATAGCATGTATCTGTGCATTGCCAATAGATATATTTGTTCAAAACAGACTTTGTTATTGCAGACAACAGCAGATCTGATACACCCAAAGGATTTAGAACCATTTGTGAAAATTGAGAATAAATCCATTTCAAGTGATAGTAATCTGCAAAGAGCTGCTGAAACACACAGTCTGGAATGGAATCTTTCAGATGAATGAAAGGTAAAATCCACAGATATAGTAAGGATTTCCAAGTTATAATGGGAAGATGTTCAGACTGATAGATGGAATCTATACTGATCTCAGTGAGATGATCTTGCATTCACAGATCAAATGATAGAATGCACAAAAGTCAAGCAGCAAAGAGCAGAAAGCAAGTTAGAAAACATGGAATCACAAATACTATGTCTTGCTGGACTGTTTGGTAGACTTTAAGGCTGAACTCACATGTATCACAGCAGAACCACACTACGATCACAAAACTGTGGTCGGTTTGTGGATGGTTGTGAATTATAATTATATTAATATGGAAACACATAATGTATCTCACATGGACCACGCATTGCGACAGCGGTTGAAACAAACTTCAGTTAGTGGTCCGTCTCAGTTAGATTATGAGTTTCTATATTAAAATAATTATAATTCACGACCGTCCACAGTTTTGTGGTTGTGGTGTGGTTCTGCTGTGGTATGAGTGAGTTCAGCCTAATTTTGTAAATAATAGTAAATTGAGTCAGATACCTGTTTCTTCCTGATAGAAAGTGATGTTCAAATGATTCTATGTACTGATTCTGGACAGATGATATACAGAATGTATACAAAGTGCATAATGATTAATGGGGTCTAACATTCACAGATTGAATTCTTTTGCAAAACCATAAATCAAAGAATCAGAATCCAATTTTGATCAGATTAGTGACCAATATCACTCATCATGGAAAGATCATTGTAAAATGACTGTGTGATTACTGTCTTGTTCTTTACAACACAGAAATCGAAACATATTTTCATACACTTATTCAGACTTTCACCATCAATATGTCAATCTGTATTCCTGATTTCCTCTAAAATGGAGTTGACACATTAGCGACAGTCTCCTTAGTAGTGACCACTTTCCCATCTTTTTGTCACCTTTGGGGCCTGGGAATTGCCATTCCCTTAGATGGAGGATCAAGTCTGAAAACTAGAAGATTTCACCAACCTTGCTACCATCTCTGCAGCCATGGTGGAACCTGTAGGTACAGATAATGCAGTTGAAACTGTTAAAGAGTGCTGAGACAGCTGAAATGTTTATTCATAAAACTTTAATAAGATTTCATACATATCAGAGATTTTGTTGACCATGACTACGGGATGGCCCACAATAAACAAAAGAAGGCTTGGGGGTATTTTCTGATTCTATTCCACTTGAAGAAACCTATTTCCCTTTCGATGAACTAAGGCCAACTTTTAAAAGAATCAAAACGATTAATGGAAGAATCCATTTCTACTATTACGTCCACCACCAGTTCCAGACTGGATGGGACAAGATTAGAAAAATACATGTGATTGCTACGTTTCAACAATTTCCATTCTCAAACATAATGGTTCATATAAGTGATTATAACCAATCTGCTTGGTTCAGCAGTCTCTTCCATTTCCAATAGCATTAATTATTTTGATTGTTTTTTGATCTTTGAAGTCATATTTGGAGAATATTCTGATGAACTTCAGGCCTGCTGCAACATTTCTCTTACAGTAGTTGAACTTCACATAGCTTTGCACTGTTCAAACAAAACTGCTGTAGATCTGGACTCCGTCTACTACAACGTGCTCAGATATCTTTCACCCAATTCACTTTCCAAACTTGTTTCTTTTCAACCAAATCTGAGGAAAGAATGTGTTCCTATCATCATCCCATTTCCTAAACCAGAGAAAAATCCCAAGAATCCTTTACATTATCAACCAATTGCTCTAACTAATTGCCTTTGCAAAGTTCTTGAACATATAGTGAACTGTCATTTAATTTGATATTTGGAGACACATGGCCACCTTTAACCATATCAGAGCAGATTTTGATCATCTAGGACTGGGATGCACAAACCACGGCCGCAGGCCGCATGTGGCCCTCCTTTGATTTGTTGGTGGTCTGCCTTACCATGTATTATTTTAACAAGTCACACCATCGATGAAATATTATCTGTAGTTTTGAACAATGCATTTTCAAATAATAATTTTCTGATGTGAAATTATATTTACAGTGGTTCAATAATAATGTTTTTAAAACTTAAGAAAACATTATAATCATATTTCTAATAATAAACATTATTTTTATTTTTACTATATTTATGTGTGTGAAATAGGTAATTTAAAAAATTGTACAAATGCACAAGGTAGCACTGCTGCTTAACTAATAAAAATTTGAAATAAAAAATTGTTAAATTAAAAAAAAATTGTTAAATCAATACAATACCATGCATCCTATTAAAAATTATTTGTTGACTTTTGATTACGTTTATTTGTAACATGTAATTAATAAACATGATATGACATATAACTTTTGTGGTTTTTTTGGTGGCCCTCCTATAAGTTACAGTGAATCCATGCAGCCCTTGGTGTTAACAAGTCTGTACATCCCTGATCTAGGAGCACTATAGATAACCTATTATGCCTTGAAACATCCATTCAAAAAGCCTTTGTGAGATATGAGCAACAGGTTCCCATTTTCTTTGACATAGAGAAGATTTACAAATGGCATTGTAGCATTCTCTGCAACCTTTACACTTATGGTAATC
The DNA here is from genome assembly GCA_000484575.1 of Olivierus martensii. Classification (NCBI taxonomy): domain Eukaryota; kingdom Metazoa; phylum Arthropoda; class Arachnida; order Scorpiones; family Buthidae; genus Olivierus; species Olivierus martensii. Next base: position 16,815 of record AYEL01033765.1, read on the forward strand.
TGCCAATTTTCATTAATAATTTCCTACATTTTTGTCCTCTTCAGGCACAAATTGGATCTGTTTTATCAACTTCCCATGTACAAGAGAAAGGAATACTTCAAGGCTACATTTTAAGCATTATGTTGTTCATTTTAAATATTAACAATATCACAGCCTGTTTTCCTTCAGTTGTGAAGTGTCTTTTATATGTTGAAGACCTTCAAATCTTTCAATCTACCAATATGAGGCTTAAAGACAGACAATTGTAGACTGCTTTGAATCAGATCAACCAACAGTTTTCATTTTCTCCTCAAAAGATGGCATATGTCCGTTTTTGTTGTTAATGTGGCCTCCATCTACATCAGATCTCTCTGGGTGGTATTCCTATTCCTGTTGTAAATGAAGTCAAATTTCTAGGCATTAACCAAAAAATCATCTTCTGTTTTCATCTCCTTCATCTCAACGGGATGCATGCTAGAGCACTGAACATCTTAAAAGTCGAGATGACTTTCAAGATATTTTTCTGTCCTGGGACACAAATTGATGTTCAGTGCTAGGAATCTATTGGTCACTAATCTGATCAAAATTGGATTCTGATTCTTTGATTTATGGTTTTGCAAAAAAAAGTTGTATATATTTAATTTGAAAACTGTTGTATTCTTATTAGGAATGCAAATAGAAAACAAATTCGTCTGAGAGTAATTTAAAATTGTTTTTAAACTCAAATTATAACGTTAATAAATTCTAATGAAAATTTTTATGCAATTCGTACCGATTTATGTACATTGCGAAATTTCTTTTACTACCCATAATCAAGAAATAGTTTCAAATCAAACTAGATTAAAATCAAAAAAATGTTTTAATTTTTTATTTGAAATACAATAACTAGTTTATTTCAATTATTATAGTCAAATAAATTTATAATTTCGATTAATTATAATAATTTAAAGCAATGGACTGTAGCTATTTTTTTTCGTCTATACGTTTATAGGTTTGAAAATTCTTAACCAATGAGAAAAGTAGAGTGAAGTGAGGGATATTTTAAAAATGGCAGGTATAAAGTTGTTATTGATGTTTACATTAACAGTAAAATTAACGCTCCAAACGGAAAATTATCGTAATATAGCAAAATTCGAACTTTTACCAAACCAACAGATAGAAATAATCAATGGCAAAACTCGTTATGAACTTTTACGTAATCAAATACCATTATATGGTGAATGTTGGATTAATGCTGTTGAAGATTTGCATTTGGGATGTAAACATTTGAATGAAGAAACACAAAGCAGATTAGCTTTTACATTTGCAAGGTGTTTTTTATTGAAAATTGGAATGAAGATCAATCCATGTCCATCTGATGTGGAAATAGCGGAATGCATGAAAAATATTGATGAAAGAACTTTTTCTTCGTATACAGAATTTTTTACACATACGCAGAGCATATGTTTTTTTCTGCAAAATCAAGTCTGGCAGAACGAAGTCGAAGGAACTGTTTCAAAATTGTCTGTTACATCCAAACAATTAGGTTACAAATTAGAGCAGGCATCTGAAAAACAGGCCGAAATATTGAAATTGCAGAGTATTTCTCTGAATGGTCAGAAACGATTATTGAAATCTGGTAATGATCTTAATTTTCAGATTGAAAAATCTCGAGAGAACATTAAAAGCATTTTTCAAGAACTGAGATCTACCACTCAGGAACATAGAATTTTGATTTTTGAAGTTTTTGAACAAATTAATAAATTAAATGCACTTATTCTTGGAGGTTTTGTAGGATTTTATACATTTGTATTTTATATGGTATCAATTTTCGTCTCGTATTTATTAACTTCTACTGCCAGAACCCAAGATGCTCGCTTATGGTTATTTATTATTATGACCTTAAATTGTATATTAGAACAAGTTATAAGTTCTTATAGTATAAAAGAAGAAACTGAAAGAAATAAATTGTTAGAAAATGAAGTAAGTAGAGCTTATTACTTATTATAATTCAAAATACTTTTAGAATATAACGATTTTAAAAATTATATATGTTATAGGGAGATTTTTAATGAACAGTAAAAAACAAAAACAAATAGTTCTCTGTTTTATTATAGAAAACTTTTAATTCTTACTTCATTTTACCTGCTATGCAATAAAACGTTTAGGATTCAATAGGAAGATTAAGTCCCGATCAACACTATCGAGCTACTCATGATCTCGCTCTACTCACGATCCAGTCATTTTACAATGTGTTCACATATTTGCTAACAAGTTTGAAACTGGGGTCTCTAGGTTGGACATAGTCACTTGGGCACTATAGAAAATGGCATTAAATTTTTCATCTGAAGAGTTAGCAATTATGGCTATCTTTCTTGATGAGGAGGAAAATATTAAGAAACGAAAAAAGGCAAAAAGAAGGATGTGGATACATTCAATTTTAATGCAAAGAAATTTTGAAGAGAAAAGTCAAAATATAATGTGAAAAGCAATGTTTTGTTAAAATAAAAAAACATTTGAGTCATACAAAAAAAACTCGTCTATTTTTAAAGAAGCTAAATTGGCAATATCAGACATAGCTTTACCTGAATTATTGAACCATTGGGGACTATGATCCAAATGACTGCCTTTAGAAGGAAATACCATACCTCCTCCTTAAATGTCATTTGTTTGTCAGATTTCATATTTTTTATAAATTTTCATAAGTACAGAATAAATGGATTTTTTCTTAATTGATCAAAACTCACTGTATTTTAATATTTCCTACAACAATTGCCTGGAATTACCCATTTCATTTTAGCATTGCATTTTTGGAAAATCTGATTCAATTAAAGCTATTGGCTCAGAACCAAATTATAAAGTAATTTTATGGGATGACTATATAAATTGATAGTAATATATTGTAGACTTAACTGGGCCATTTGGGAATAGGCTTAAAAATTAATATTTAATGACTAATTAATTTTTCTATTTGCTGTTATAAATTAATAGAGATTTTTTTTTACAGGGACCAATATGTTACAGAATATGGCTTTGTCGAAAAATAACAAGTGTAACAGGAATTTTCATAGTTATATTTTTTGCATATCATTATAAAAATTATAATGAAATTAATAATAGATTACTTTCTGAGATTCATAAGCAAAATTTAGAATTAAAAAATCAGATAAATAATATGGGTATGTATAAATGTAATATAATTGAAAGTAATTTTTTAATTTTGATAGATTAATATTTTAAGAAATGTTGTTATACAGTATTATATTTAAAATCAAAAAAGAAATAATTAAAAATTGAAATAGTTAAAAAATAATAATAATAAAAGTCAAATTTCAAAATTGATTTTGAAATAGATGATTTAGGATACAATAAATATAAGTATTATGAATAGGGATGCAACTGATAACTTGATACTTTACAAATATCAATATTTTAATTCAATATTTCAATATTTTTGTACTCAATGCATTTAGACTTTACAATATAAGCATCAAGGGAACTTATTCAAATAAATCCAAATATACTAGCCAAAATCTATCATTGTCTTTCTAAATTAATATAACTGTCTGAAGAATCAATCTGCTCGTTGGCCTCGGTGGTCTAGCGGTTAGGACGTTGGGACGTTAGCCCAAAGGTCCCCGGTTCAATCCCGGGCCGAGGCAGATTTTTTCTTCAGATAAATTAATTAAAAATTCGAGTTCAATTATTAATTAATAGATGGCGCCACTCATAGATTTAGTAAAATTAATTATTATTATAATTACGAGATGGCGCTAACTTTAGTTCAAATTATTTCTAATCATTAAATTATTCCGTTGTAATTCAAGGGCTAGATTTTGGCTAGTATAACTCAATGCATTTATTTTGATATTTTGTGAATATTAATACTTTTCTCTTGATATTCTCAGGTATCAAGAAAAAGTTTTGATAAAGTACTTTTTAAACTCCATATTAAAATATATATCATTTTTTTTTTTTTGTTTAAACTTTTTAATGGAAAATACAGGTAGTCCTCAGCTTATGAACCTTAAGATTGTAGGTTGAAACAGTCATAAGTCAGAAATTCCCTAAATTTATGGATTGGCCACTATCATTATATGTCATCATAATAAATATAATGAACACAAAACTACAAGAACTAAACATAAAAAAAAGGCTGCTTTTAGTACATCAGTCCATTGTATACAGACTGCATTTGAATTGCATTGACCAATCCTATAATTTGCTGATGACATCACCATCATAAGTATGAGTGCTCATTAGTCAAGATGACCTGTACAAATAGCAGCAGATAATGTCAAAATTAATTTAACTTGCAAACCTTTTTTCTATTTACTAATTTGCAACTTTTTGTAAGCAGTTTAGTTGTTTATTAGTTCTATGTAGTTTAGAACTGATGATTATTATTATTTGTATTAAAGATAAAAATTTGAATTATGCTCTCTTTAAGTGAAATATACTATATAATTTAGGGGCAAAGAATTTTTTAATATAAAACATTTATTAAAAAATAATCATCAAATTTTTTACTATTGTTATTAATGCTAACTAAATGAGAGAGATCCATTATGCATATAAATAAATTTTTCAATGTTTATGAACGTATATTTAAAGTAAATAATTAAATATAGTAACTAAAATTTTTTACTCATTTTTTTATTTTTTTTTAGATATTGTAATATTTTAATATAGATTTAGATTTAATATAGATTTTTCTTCTAATTTTTGTATATCAGATATACAAAAATTAGAAAAATCTGAATAATTTTTTATTAGTTACAGTATCTATATATTTATAAAATATAATTGCTGTCTGTTGTTAGTCTGTCTTCCACAAAGGCTTCCACATTGTTTGATTCCTTGGGATCTAATTTAGCCTAAAGTTGTCTGCTGCCCTGTGGGTAACATTGGCTAGCCTGGTCATGATTGCTCCAGGGAATAAGGCATTTTAGGGTGGCAATAAAAATACCTTCATTTAAATTCTTTGCAATGATGTTCAAATTCAGGATGATGATATAGCAACCTAGTATGACATCATCAATGATGTAATAATGTATGATGATATAAAATTCTTCTGTCACATAACAACAATAAGTAATATCATGTTTCTGCTATTATGATATCATCATGACATTATTTACTGGCTAAATCAACTGATAAAATTAATTGATTTAGCCAGGACTTTTGACTTTTAAAGGCCAATTAATAAATTGGCCTTTAAAAGTTAAAAATTAAAAGTCAATGTTGGAATGATGTCATCAGTGATGTAACAATGTATGATGCCATAAACTGCTTTCATTACCATTATAATGATATCATTGTGACATTATTTGCTGACTAAATCAATTGGTAAAATTGGCAATGAAAAATCAATGTATTCTAAATTCTATAATATACTATGATGTCAACTTCATCAGCCACCATCTTGGAGTCTGGGTAGCCCTTCTTGATGATGGCCAGCCGAAGGGAAGTCAACACTTCAGAGTATGACTCTGGTTGAGAGCTCTGGGTCCTTTTTGCAGGCTTACCCTCCCCAGAAGAGGGGATAGAAACCACAGATCTAGTCCTCTTGCCAACATCAGGGGTATTGATAGGAGAATCAGACAAAGCTAGTTGAGAAGTGTGGCTTGGTAGCTGAGAACCACCGGTACCAGCAGCTTCCCTCCTACCCCTCCTCCGCTTTCACCTAGCCACTCCAAACAAACATGCCCTTCGTGGACCAGGTTTACTCCTGAAGTCAGTAGAAATGGAAGACTGCTCCACCATCCCACTGCTTCAGGGCATGCTGGCAGCCCCAGCTCCGTCAGCTGAAGTACTGGAACCGCCAACCCCGCGCTGAGGCAGAAAAGCAGTCCCCTGAAAAAAGTTTTATTGCTATCCATTCAATAAGAACAGACTGGAGGAAACACAAAAGGAGTCACCACCCAGTTATCCTCCAATATGGGTGGAAGGCTAAATATGACAAGGTTTCGCCAGGTGCCTTGAAGAGATTGTTCAGAACACCGCATCTTTTACTACCCCAGTGCCATTCAACTCTCAGCATGATACCTTATGCCTTAGTTTGATAGTTGCATTCTCTTTGTCTGGTCCCTTTTCTTTGACCTGTCCAGCATGGGAGACCCTACCAGTAACAAAGCTATTGCTGGCATAGCTCTCAGGGTCATTGGAACACGCAAGCTCCTTCACCATGACAAGGTAGAGCAGCCATTCTCGACCTGCGGCCCGGAAAGCACAATCATGAATTTAATGAAAGTGCAGAATTTGTCTCCCACATGCAAAAAAAATAAAAATTCTGATATAAAAAATTTTTTTTTAAATCTGGAAAAATTAGAATATTCCTAATTTGCTAGGTCCTTCCTGATGCATTCATGAAATTTTACAGGTCATAGGTCAGTTTGGAAGATTCACGAATTGAGAAGTCAAGAAGTTTTAGTTGGCGATTTTTTAGAAGTCAGACTTTTTTTACATGACACCAACCGGTTGCCGACTGCTATATAGCATGTTGCAGCCTGCTTAATGTAGCAACCAAATGTATGCGGCCCGCTTAATGTAGCAAACAAATGTATGCGGCCTGGGGAAAAAAAAATTTGAGAACCACTGAGGTAGAGACACCATTGAGGGAGAAGCACTCCATTTAATTTGTATGCAAGAATTTGTTAAACATTTTTGCCTAAAAAGACTGAGCTTATGTCTATATTTATTATTTTTGACATCTCATAAAGTAATATTTAGGGAATAATTATTTTATTGACTTATTATTATTTTTTGAGTTAAAATAAATTATTAATACTTTGAATCATCAGTTATTCATTTAAAAATACTGATTTTTAATTTATTGCTATCAGTATTTTCTAAGAATGTTTCAAATACTATTGCTTATTCATAAAAACATTGAGTATTATCAAGAATTGATTTTTTTTCAAAACTCTTTTATCTCTGCATACAGGATGCACTGTAATATGATCTAACTTAAGAAAAATAAAACTTATGATTAGTTCTATGAATAAATTCTTATTATTGTCATTTGCTTTACAGTCAACTTCCTCCCTTATATAATCTCAGTCTTAAGATTAGTAGTGAAGTTGAATCAATTCATAATTATATGCTGAAATTTTATGTAATTATAAATATTTTATGTAAAATAGAAAAAGTGTTTGTTTAAAGTTTTTAAAAAAATTAACTTTTATATGATTTCTAGAAATAAATTTTTATTTTATATTTTTTAGGATTTAATAATAAAAAAGAAAATGGTATTGTTAATCATATACAGAATATGGATTTCTCTTCAGGTATATTTTATATATCAGTTATATACTATAATTTAATGAAAAGATACTGTTATAAAAATTTTATTATTAAACTAAGTTTGTTTTTTAATTAGATACTAAATAAAATTTCAGGAATATTGTTGACATTTCTGAGTAATCTTCAATTCAAAAATATATTTATGAAAATATATTCAAATAAGCATATGACAAATAAGTAGAATTACTGTCAAAACTATCTTACTACTTTGTATATTAAAATAAGACATACATTGTTAAAAAAGGCTTGCGAATTGTTTTCATTTGTTATACATTTTCAGATAAAATTCAGTTTCATTCAATAGGACGTGCTGACGATATTTTTGCCACAGTGGTGCTGCAGTCTAATATGGTATAAAACATGGCTACTTGCTGCTCTTAATGTATAACAGTAATTACAATGTCTTACAATTGTGCTGTATTCGGTTGTAATGCCACAATTAGTACTAATCGAGATTTAATATTCCATTCTGTATCTGAAAAATTCAGGATCAAATACCAGATTGCCATAAAAAGTGAGAAAAAACTGAATAAACACACACAAATTTGCAGCAGGCATTTTGATGACAGTGATTATATAGGGGTGTATTTCTTTATTCGACGGTCCGTTCACTCATGTTATTAGTAACGAACAAAAGCATTTTCTTATTCTCGTGAACATCACTAACCTGTTTCAATATTCCTATGATCAGGATGAGAATAGCTTTAGTCTCGCTACAAAGCGGACCATCTTTAACCTTGGGTAATTTCAGTGAACAAAAATGGCAACGTCCATGAATGTCTGTGTGTCTTTGGATGGAATAACAATATCCAAAATTGTTAGTCAAGAAGAAGCAGAAAAAATTACTAATGGTAATTATAATTGATTATCTATAGTTATATAGTTATTAAAGATTTATTAGAAATTAAATTTATGAGTTTTATATTCAGATACAACTTATGCCAAAGAATGGTTTCATAAAAATTAATCAGAAATGAAAAGAGGAGAAAATGTAAAGAAAAGAGAAGCTTCAAATGCAGATTATTCAGGTAATTGTATATATGTATATATTTATTAATTGAAACTTTTGATATACAAAATTATTTCCAATATATATTGGAAGTGTTCAATAAGTAAATCAATTTATTAAAATTAAACCTACATGTGAAGTACACATAATAGATAATAGGTTTATATAATTTTAAGTGAGTTTGTAAAGGCTTGTTAGATTAATATTCATCTAGGTAATCTTTTTAGGGGGATCAATACATTATTTTACGGTATGGTCATTATAATCTAATTTTACACTATTTATAAAATAGAAAATTATTTGGTTTTACAGAGCGATTGCCCCTCCCTATAATGAACTAATGCTTTCCTAATCAAAAGTAAAATTGGTGTTTATAAAAATTTTTATTTTATTCAGGTCAAAGTTGTTATTGGACCAAATCTGCTATATTTGCATTAATAAATTTATATGAAGAGCATAAAGAAAAATTTTTTTCACCTTTGTGGAGAAAAAAGAAAATTTGGGAGTTATTCCAAAATGAATTAAAAAGCAAAGGTTACAATGTAACAACAATACAGGTGGAAAACAAGTGGAAACACTTGACAAATTCCTACAAAAAAACAAAGGAAGAAATAAAAAATCAGGAAGTTCAAGGAAGGTCTGCAATTTTTATATGGAATTAGATAAAGTCTTGGGAAAGGACCCTAATATTGAGCCACTTTCAATGGCTAGTAATCTTAATAGATGTGTTTTTAGGTAATTACTGCTTTTACTTTTTAAACAATACATTTAATACGTATATTGTATATTATAAAATGCTGTTTATAAAAAGCTATTTTAATTTTTCAGAGAGAGTGTTGATTCTGAAATTGTTAAAGAGCATCCAGGATTTGAAATATCAGAGTCACCAACAGATCAAGAATTTCATCAAAACAGAACTCATCAAAGGATTTAAAAATTCAAAGAATTTGTGGATCAAAGGATTTAAAAATTCTTTGCAAAAAATGGAAGAAAATGCTGAAAACAGGCATTTAGAAAAGATGAAACTACTAAACCTTTTAAATGAAAATGAAAAGAGAAGAATAAGTCTTCTTGAAAAATTAGTTAATCATATAACAAACCAATAAAAATTCTCTTCATTTTATGATCTTAAATTGTTTTTTGTTTTTTTGTAACAAATTTCAAAATAATAAAATTCTTATTTTTATAGTAAAAATTTATTTTGATCTATTTAAAATATTTAATAGTCTCGCTACGAAGCGGACCACCTTTCACCTTGGTAATTTCAGTTTACGAAAATGGCGACTTCCATGAATGTCTGTGTGACTTTGGATGGAATAACAATATCAGAAATTGTTAGTCAAGAAGAAGCAGAAAAAATTACTAATGGTAATTATAATTGATTACCTATAGTCATGTAGTTATTAAAGATTTATTAGAAATTAAATTTAGGAGTTTTTATATTCAGATACAACTTATGCCAAAGAATGGTTTCATAAAAAAATTAATCAAAAACAAGAAGAAAACCAAAAGAAAAGAGAAGAAAATGAAAAGAAAAGAGAAGCTTCAGATGCAGATTGTTCAGGTACTTATATATATTTATTAATTGAAACTTTCGATATACAATATTATTTCCAATATATATTGGAAGTGTTCAATAAGTAAATCAATTTATTAAAATTATACCTACATGTGAAGTACGCATAATAGATAATAGGGTTATATAATTTTAAGTGAGTTTGTAAAGGCTTGTTAGATTAATATTTATCTATGTAATCTTTTTAGGAGGGATCAATACATTATTTTACGGAATGTCATTACAGTCTAATTTTACACTATTTATAAAATAGAAAATTATTTGGTTTTACGGAGCGATTTCCCCTTCCTAAACTTTTAATTAGGAAAGCATTAGTTCATTAAAGTTGATGTTTATAAAAATTTTTATTTTATTCAGGCCAAAGTTGTTATTGGACCAAATCTGCTACATTAGCATTAATAAATTTATATGAAGAACATAAGGAAAAATTTTCTTCACCTTTGTGGAGAAATAAGAAAATTTGGGAGCTATTCCAGAATGAACTAAAAGGCAAAGGTTACAATGTAACAACAATACAAGTAGAAAACAAGTGGAAACACTTGACAAATTCTTACAAAAAAACAAAGGAAGAAAATAAAAAATCAGGAAGTTCAAGGAAGGTCTGTAATTTTTATATGGAGTTAAAGTCTTGGGAAAGGACCCTAATATTCAGCCACTTTCAATGGCTAGTAATCTTAATGGATGCTTAATCTTAAATTATTTGGATATAACGATATTTAGAAAAAATAATAGTTTTCAGTTTAAAAGATATTGGAAGAAATTAAATTATATTTAATACATAAATTGTATATTATAAAATGTTGTTTATAAAAAGTTATTTTAATTTTTCAGAGAGTTGATTCTGAAAATGTTGAAGAGCATCCAGGATTTGAAATATGAGAGTCGACAACAGATCAAAAATTTCGTCAAAACAGAACTACATCAAAGGAGCCTTTGTGGATCAAAGAATTTAAAAATTCTTTGCAAAAAATGGAAGAAAATGCTGAAAACAGGCATTTAGAAAAGATGAAACTACTAAACCTTTTAAATGAAAATGAGAAGAGAAGAATAAGTCTTCTTGAAAAATTAGTTAATCATATTACAAACCAATAAATATTCTCTTCATAGTATGATCTTAAATTGTTTTTTTTGTATTGTATTTCAAAATAAATTTTTACTATAAAAATAAAAATTTTATTTAAAATATCTAAATGTTGTTAATTTTGTGTCATTAGGAAACTAATATCATTTAAACTATAGATTCAATATACTATTTTATCATTAATCTGTATTAATATCTCACCAGCACTTAACATTGATAATGAATATGTAGCAATAAGGTAACAGATATACTTTCAACCAGTTTAAAAAAATTACATGAAATGATCCTTTAATGCAAGAAATGTCCTTTCAATAATTGTTCTCAATTTCAAAAATCAAATTAATCAATTTCAAAATTCATTAATGGAACTGAACGCGTTATCAATCTATAGCTAGGGCTCGATTAATGCGAGTTCGAATAATGCGATATTCGATTAGTGCAACTTATAAAAATGCATCGTTTTTCAGTTAGTGCGAGCAAATATTCGATTAATGCCAGTTGTAAGCATAGACCAGTGAGTTCGAATAATGCGATATTCAATTAGTGCGACTTATAAAAATGATACTGTTTTTCAGTTAGTGCGAGCAAATATTCGATTAATGAGAGTTTATACCGTTTTTCAGTTAGTGCGAGCAAATATTCGTTTAATGCGAGTCACCGTTTTTCAGTTAGTGCGAGCAAATATTCGATTAATGTGAGTTGCATCGTTTTTCAGTTAGTGCGAGCAAATATTCGATTAATGCCAGTTGTAAGCATAGACCAGTGAGTTCGAATAATGCGATATTCAATTAGTGCGACTTATAAAAATGATACTGTTTTTCAGTTAGTGCGAGCAAATATTCAATTAATGCGAATATTGACATTTGTTAGTAAGACTAGTCTATGCTTATAAGCATAGACTAGTCTTACTAACAAATGTCCGTCCCCTTTTATGATGGAAATTAATGTTAATTTTTGGTTAGTAAAACCGGACAAGGAGCAATTCAAGAACAGTCACTTGGCTTTGAAGGATGAAACACCAGAAAGATTGGCTTTTTTGCCATTTGCTATTATTTGCCTAATGCTGTGCTACCCATATTATTTATTTTCTTTTGTTTATTACCTGATTTTTGCTACCAATATTATTTATTTTCTTTTGTATTACCTGATTTCTTTCTAATTATATCGCTGTGCCACCGATATTATTTATTTTCTTTTGTTTATTATCTGATTTCTTTATTTTAGTGCTATCGATATTATTTATTTTCTTTTGTTTATTACCTGATTTCTTTATTTAAATAAAACTTGTGAAAAAAAATTTTTGTTATCTTTTGCTGTCATATTCTGCTAGTAAACAAATAGAAAAATCATCTTTTGCTGTCGTATTCTGCTAATAAACAAATAGAAAACTTGTACTCATTGGTTCATTAACTTCGCTTATTAATGCTATCTGGAACTAATTTAATTTGCTGTCATATTTTGCTAATAAACAAATAGAAAACTTGTTAAAAATTTCTCATTGGTTCGTAACTTCGATAACTAGTTCTATCTGGAACTAATTTACTGATTCAATAATCAGTAAATTAGTTCCAGATAGCAATGCTTAATCGTAAATTGGACTATCCACTCAATTCTCGACCCAGAATTGGTGGCCAGGCGGGGCTCAATTTCCGCTTTCAGTTCGCTATTTTGGTTTCAATTTGGCGGTTGGTTTGATGATGGTTTGAGACGCAATTCTGGTAAGTTATTAATTTAGATGATGAACAATGATGCAAAAAATATGAAAATAAATATTTCTTAAACAGTTAGTATTGTGGTTATTCATCATGAGGTTGGTTAATGGCTGGAATCTTACAAAGCAAGAACCAATTACCATATTTTACATATAGTTAATACTTTGATTAGTGCGAATTCAAATAGTGTGAGAAATTCATGGAACCCATTATTCGCACTAATTGAGGCCTATCTGTATTAATCTAATGTTTCTGTTGTGACTAAATTTTGAACTTTAACAAAATAATAGCTCTTATAGTATTTCTATATGATAAAATGAAAGTTTGAGATATGCTTTTATAAAATTAGTCATTAGAAGTTTGCTTGTTCATTTGTCCCCTTACTCATTATATTAAGACTTGTATGCAAATTCATACATATACATTGGGTTCTTGTTTAGCACTGGGGTTAGGTTCCTGAAAATTGCAATCTTAACCTAAGTGAAATTAGAAAACCTATAAGCCTAATGTTATAAGCTAGGGTATGCTTTCTTTCTGATGCTAGACTTGATATTATTGTTATTGACTTTCTTTATCTAATCATTACTGTATTGATCAATAATTTAATTAAATGAATGAAAAGCATGACTTAAATATAAATTTTTATTAGAAAATGTTACATAGCAATTATATCTTAAAATTTATGAGAGAGAAAATTATTTTCTAATAAAAAATATTTTAAAATTCATAGATGTTATGTCTATAATTAGATTTTCTTAATGTCAGTTCTCTATTATTTGCTAATAACTGTGCCATTTCTATCACACATCATGTTTCCAAGGCCAGTTAGACTATAGAGGAAATGGTTGGACAAGCTCGAACCCTCAAATAATTTTTCCAGCATGGGATTTGATCCCTTATGCTCTGATTAAAAAATGAAATGTTTCCATGCAATGAGTCTGACTGATTGACCTGTTGAAATATAGTTTCATGTGTGTTCTTAGAATATTATGTAGCCTACATGAATTAGCATTATATAAAATGTTATCTGATTTGTTACAACTACACTATACATTTCCAGTATATTTTCTTTCTCTTATGTAGGAAACATAAGAAAATAGGATCTTATTTCATTAAAAAGATAAATTTTTAATTAATTTAGTTTTTAATTCTAACAAAATAGAAAAACAACATTAAATGAACCAACATTAAACAAGGACCTACTGTAATTATATTACATTAGCATTTCATTATCTATGAATTATTATTTTTAAATTATCATCTGTTTATCAGATTTCATATTTTTGTAAACATACTATAAGTGCAGTGTGTATATATAAGATTGATATTCCTATCTTTATTTTAACTTTGCATTTATATGAAAATCCATCTCAACTAATATTGGCAATCTCAGAACCAATTATAATATGATTTTGAGCATGGCTGTATAAAATTTTAATTATAATCTATAAAATGCTAAAATTTCAACTTAATTTTTTTAATTATTAAAGTTTATTAAAAATATGAATATACAGTAGGTCCTTATTTAGAATGAGTAGACAAAATAATTAGTATAGATATGAAAATTTAAAGCTATGTGTGATATTTTTGTGAAAAATAAATTGTTTAATTAATTTTTTTATATATCTAGTACAAAATGAAAAACTTGTGCATTTGTATTAATGAAATTGTAACTTATTTAAGTTTATTTTTATCAGTTATCTAAAATAATTTAAAATTTACTATAAAATATACCAAAAGATTCTTCTATTTCTAGATTCATACAGGTCAAGTGATGATGAATTATTTCATTATGCTTCTTCAGAAGAAGAAACTAGTGATATTTTTCCATTAAATTATTCAGTGACATCTAGAAATAATTCTGATTATTTTTCTCAACATGCCGGTAAATTTTTATATCTTTGATATTATATATGTATTGTTTTTTTAAATCAAAATTACATATTTCCCTTAATTTACAAAAGTAATTGGGATCTTGAATTCTGTTCATTATATAAAAATTCAACCAAAAACTTTTTCTATTAAGGTTAATGCAAAAATTTCCACTCTTCTTGGGTAACAGAATGCTCCTGCCATTTTATCTATGATGATAAAATATTTCAAAATTGTTAATATACATGCAATACTCCAATTAAAAGAATTATCATCTATTTAATCTATTTTTTGCCATTCAATTCTGTATTTCTGTGTGCTAAGTATCAAGTGATTTTTAAATTTAAATAAATTATTGCCTAACACAGCAATAAATATATCAATCACTATAACTATATTTATTATTTAAAAACATTTTCGTAAATATTGTATTAAATTTATGTATTCTTAAAAGCTTTCATTCTAATAAATCATTTCAAAAATAAATCTAATTTAAAAAAAATAATAATTCTAAGTTTTTCTTTGAAAATTATAATTTAGAATTTATTTCTTATTTTTTCAATTTTTTTTTTATCTGTTAATAAACGTTAACTATAATGATTATTTTACTAAAACTAATAGATACAAAATGATTCAATTATTTAAAGGATTACATTGGTTAAATTTATCTTATTACAAAACTCTTCTAAAACACAAAACTGCTTATCACCAATTTAAATAAAGTTCAAACACAGTGCAGCACAACTAGCAGTGTGTAGAAATGGGTTTTATTAGAGACTGTAAAAAACACTTTCGTCATTTCTCAATACCATCTTCAGTTACATACTCACTCAACATTAGAACAGTTTTTTAAACAAAGGATTCTAGAACAAAGTAGTAAAATTTAAAATAGATTTCACCAGAAAACAAACAAAAAATAAATCTTTGGATAAAATAAATTAACAAAATAAATTATTAAAGGATAATAAATAAAAACTAATAAAAATCAGAAAATACATATATCGGCTAGGTGTTAAGGATCAGTATTATATAACAGCCAAAAGTCTGGCAGCTAGATGCGTTTACGTGTAACATTACAAAGTTCTGATTAACTCGAAAAGCTTCCTTGGGTACTCTCCATATTCTTTTGGATAGCATATTTCCATGCTTTCGACATAATATCAGTCTGTTGCAAATTAATAACATTTTCATACAGATTGGTTTTTAAGATCTCTACTTTCTCTGAAGTAAACAGCTCTTTATGGTCTTGAACTTTCTTAAACACTTTAGCTTTATCCCACAAGACGTTAACGTCTTTTTCATATGCCCTCTGGGCCAGTGCTGTCGTGAGATTTCCTTTTTTTATGTTGTCTTTATGTTCTAGTAGTCTATCAGAAAAGTTCCTTCCAAAGAGTTTCCGGGTCATGTTCTTTTTCCGGAATAAAAGTTAGAAGAAATTTATAAAAAATTAGACATATTGCATTGATGTCTAGGGAAGGGTACAAGGATTCGAAATATAAAACTGTCATAATCTCCGTGCCTTTAATGCTTATGGATTTTAAACACACTATAAATTCTTGG
Organism: Olivierus martensii; assembly: GCA_000484575.1. Taxonomy (NCBI): domain Eukaryota; kingdom Metazoa; phylum Arthropoda; class Arachnida; order Scorpiones; family Buthidae; genus Olivierus; species Olivierus martensii. Next base: position 32,888 of record AYEL01033765.1, read on the forward strand.
GAAGACTTAATAGAATATGTATAGTCTTCAAGCCTCGCAAGGCACCATTTAGCTAGACTTTTTTCAATGTAAAATGTGGGGGAACGATATTTCTCCACAATTGGACGGGCTGAGATGGGATCTTTGTGGGTTTTAATAAAAGTAAAAATGCGAGGGCAGGCTGGGTTCGGAACTTTTCTCTTATCTAGAAAAGAAGGGAAACAAGGTTTTTTTAACAAATTTGGTAATATATGAACTTAGCTTTGAAGTGGGGTCTTTAGCCAAAGCTTGCACATTAGAGTCATGAATGTATTGTAAATAATTTTACAATACATTCAAATACATATATATGTATTTTCTGATTTTTATTAATTTTTATTTATTATCCTTTAATAATTTATTTTGTTAATTTATTTTATCCAAAGATTTATTTTTTGTTTGTTTTCTGGTGAAATCTATTTTAAATTTTACTACTTTGTTCTAGAATCCTTTGTTTAAAAAACTGTTCTAATGTTGAGTGAGTATGTAACTGAAGATGGTATTGAGAAATGTAATAAATCCTACTTTGTTCTAGAATCCTAATCCTTTAAAAAACTGTTCTAATGTTGAGTGAGTATGTAACTGAAGATGGTATTGAGAAATGACGAAAGTGTTTTTTACAGTCTCTAATAAAACCCATTTCTACACACTGCTAGTTGTGCTGTATTGTGTTTGAACTTATCTTATTATATAAATTTAAGACAATATTTTATCAATAGTTGAAAATTTTTAAATTAATAAATAAAACCACAAATGATTGGAAAATTTATTGCTTTTAGACTTAAATTCGAAGATCACTTGGCACTTGTGATTTTGAAATTCAAAGTTGAATGGCAAATAAGAAGTTAAATAGATAATATCTATCATAAACTAGTGTAGTATAGCATACATAATTATATTAATGCATTTTAGTTAGAGTTTCCAGTTTATGAATTTTCAATTAATGAACAGTTTTTAAAGTCCAAATAACTTTCATAAACCAAGAAATACTGTATATGTATATAAGAAACCTTTTGTGTATAAATGTATATACACATACATACAGGGTATTTTCTTAATTCATTTTGTTTTGAGATGAAATAATAAAATTTCATGTAATGATAAAAAAGAAAAAACAGTTTTTAAATGAAAATATCATAGAACAAAGTATTTATAATTTATAAAAATTATAGCAGTATGTAAATATATGTAAGATAAAAATCTCATATATATATATAAAACTCATAAGTTACAGGCATGGATCTGTGGTTACAGGAAATGCTGGTTGATTAAAAAAAAAGTTAATATGAAATTTGGCATTGTTTGGAGGTCACAATATTTTCATAATCAGGTTGATATGAAAAATTGGTCAATTGCAGACATGATCCAAATAATCACTTGTAATTTGGTTTCTTGATTTTTTATGGCATTCATATTTGAAAAAATGGATTCTGACAAGTATGTTGATCCGAAACATTACAGAATTTTTTGCACAATATCATTTAATGTTGGAAATTTTTCATGTGTGTACTTCCAAATGATAAGAAAATTGCTGATTTGACAATTTTAACAAAAATAAAAATAGCAATGCACTTAAAGAGAATTAAAAAATAATACAAAATAATGATAAAATATTATGTTTTCAGATTTAATTAAATTTGTAAGAAGGAATAAGCAAGAGATGACCATAAATTGCTCTGCGATCAACAGATTGAAGACCATTGTTCTATGCTATGTACAAGAGTATGTTGATCATTTGTCCAATCAAAATATGAGCTGATTGTTGAAACTTTGTTGTTCTCTGAAATGATATATGCCACACATTTGTACAGTTCTTATATATTATGAGGACTAGATCCTCAAGGGTTCGGGACCCCAGTTTCAAGTTCCCCGGCCGCCAATATTCTGTTGTAATGCGTATCTCCACCTCAGACAACCACTGTAGGAATGACAGCTCAGACTCCATAGAAAAATCAGGTTACTTTTTATTAAAGAATTAGTTAACTCACAATAACTTATTAAACTATTAAAAATAACACACACAATAATCCTTCTGATACTATTTCTGAAACTATAATAAAGCTTGTAGACAACATCAAACAGCAATTTGACAATCCCATTGACCAACTTGGTCCAACATGTAGCACAATAATTCACCGGACAGTACATAGACCAGCCATTCTCAACCTGCGGCCCGTGGGCCACATCTGGCCCGCCAAGCTATTACGTGTGGCCCAGAATGCACAGTCATGAATTTAATGAACGCGCAAAAGTCTTCTCCCACATGCAAAAAAAAAATAAAAATAAAAATTCTGATATAAAAAATTTTTTTTAAATCTGAAAAAATTAGGATTTTCCTAATTTGTTAGGTCTTTCCTGATGCAATCAAAATTTTACAGGTCATAAGTCAATTTGGAAAACACTGACCTATGGCATTCACGAATTGAGAAGTCGAGTTTTTGTAGACAAGTTTTTTAGAAATCAGACTTTTTCACGTGACACCAACTGATTGCCGACTGCTGATATAGCATGTTGCAGCCCGCTTAATGTAACAACCAAATGTATGTGGCCCGCTTAATGTAGCAAACAAATATATGCGGCCCAGGGAAAAAAAAAGATTGAGAACTATTGACATAAACGATAATCACCAAAACAAACACATACAGCAGCTTTTCAGAAGGGATGCACTGGACCAGTGGCGCACTCTACTTATACATTGTCGTATTTGCATAATAAACAATTTAATCCCAAAAAGTTTTTCTTCACATCTGAACCAGTCTCTTTTTTCTTTTTTATAAACCAGAAAAATCCCAATAAAACAAAAAAATCTACATAACACATCATTATTATATTTCACCAAAATATCCGACATCAAAATCAGCTGCACAAATCCAAGATGGCATATCCCTTTCCACCACCTGCTCGCCGCAGTCCTCAACAACAGGTAACCCTTCCAAAGTTTTTTTTTCCAATTGTTTCTTGATAAAGAAACCACTTTACAATCCTCACAATATATATAATTTTTTTGTTCAATTTTTGAATAAAAATCAATTAAATGTTTTATTTGCCATATCAGGTTTTGAAAACATATTAAAAATTTAAGTAAAGCATTTGATATTTGTTTTATCTTAATTAATAAAATAATTTTTTATGAAATCAAATAATTTTACACTGTTGAGAAACTCAAAAAAGTATTCAAAGTGTGATTCTCATATGTGATACAAATAGCTTAACAGTGATAAATAGAATTGTATATATGAATTCATTTTTCCTCTGATCATTATTATTTCATCATGCAGCTCATCTTTTGTTGAACAGGTATGGCATAGATTATGTTATTGGTTGTCCCCAATATACGAGGTATGATCAATATACAGAGTGTCTGAAAAAGAATGTACCCTTTTCAAAAAAATATTCTCGGGCTCCCTGATGTGATATTAGAATCCTTTATATACCAAAAGTAAGGTAATATATCAAAGTTTTTTACCTACCTTACAAAGATTCAATAAGGGCACCCTTCGTGACACGGCAGATATCTAGTTGATAGTCTATTTCTTCCTATACTCGAATCAATATGTCTCTTGTAACAGCAGCAAAAGCTTCTGTGATCTACTCTCGCAGCTCCGTCAGATCTTGAGGCAATGGTAAGACAAAGACGCAGTCTTTGATAAAGCCCTATAAAAAGAAGTTGCATGGTGTCATGTCTGGAGACCTCGGGCCATCTCAACAACGCTTCATCATCAGGACCAGTGCGACCTATCTAATGCTGTGGGAGATGTTCATTCAGATACCCTCTCACATCATTATGGAAGTGGGGTGGAGCTCCATCCTGTTGGAAAATGAAAACTTGGGAGTCCTCTTCAAGTTGTAGTATCAACCACATCTGGAGCATATCAAGATACGAGTGACCCATTACAGTTCTTTCTGAAAAGAAAAATGGCCCATAAAGCTTTGTTCTGCACATTGCAGTCAAGATGTTCAACTTTGGAGAATCTCTGACATGATCAATGATTCACCGAAGGTGTTCTGAACCCCAGATTCGAATATTATGCCTGTTGACTTTGCCGTTGAGATGGAAGGTTGCCTCATCACTGAAGACTACTCTGTCCCTAAAATCATCATTTTCCAGGAATCCCAACATGTCTACACTGAAGATAGTGCAAAGTTTTTTGTCATCTTCAGTGAGTGCCTGTTTGTTGCAGCTTGTAAGCCTTGAATTTCAAACGCTTATGAAGAACATCCCAGACTGTTGAGTGAAGCAATGCTAACTCACAGCTCACTTTCCAAATTGACTTTGTGGGGTTGTATTGGAAGGATTGCCGAACTCTATCCACTGTCTGCTCTGAACGCAAAGGACGGCCGGTGCTTTTGCCTTTGCATAGGCAACCTGTCTCCATGAGTTGTCTATGCCAACGCTTAATTGAGTTCTTGTAGGTGGATCGGCCCCAAACTGTCGCAGAAAGTTGTGTTGAACTGTGATAATGGATGTTGTCTATGCGTATTCTACAACACAAAATGCCTTCTGTTGTCATGTGGGGGCACCATCTTGAAAAATTTAGATCTTGGGAACAGCGGATATTTCAATCAAAACTTGGAATATCTAATAGCAATCCTTGTCACTGATACCTTTCTCCACACACTGGGCACCTAGAAAAAAAATAAAGAAAAGGGTACAATCTTTTTTGGACACCCTGTATAACCAGACAGTGATTATGCTGTAGCAATGTTGGGGGGTTGAGGATAATGTTTCTAACTGGCAGTTCTGTTAAGCTCATCACTCAGTCTGGTAAAAGTTTTGTGCTGTATGCATCCATATCTGGTTTATAAGGAATTTTATTACATGTGTTTTGAACCCTCTGTAATTACCAAGATGAATGCAAAATTCAAGCAGTGAGTGAACATTAAATTTTGTTTAAATCTAAGAAAAACAGCATCTGAGACTCTTGCAATACTTCACTAGATTTACAGTGATGAAACCATAAGTCAAACTCAATTGAAATAAAAATCATAGTTATACCATTATTTTAAAAATAGTAGAACAGCACTTGAGAACAATAAGAAACTAGAACATCCCCGTACCAGCACAAATGTTGAAAATGTCACTGAAATTCAAAGAATTATTCATAAAAATCGACAATTAACAATCAGAAATGGTTCAATGATTGGAATGTTATTTGGAGCAGTTCAATCAATTTTAATGGATAATTTGAACATGCATTACATTATAGCCAAATTTGATCCTGGTTGCTGAAACTTGACCAGACGAATCATCAGGTCAACATTTATCAAGATCTTTCTCAACAAGCCAATGACAACCTAACTTCATTCAAGGATAATCACAGATGATGAGGCTTGGGTTTATGGATACAATTCAGAAACAAAGAAACAGTTGTCACAATGGGAAAATCCAAGCTCACCACATCCAAAGAAGACAATCAGAAGTACAACAAAGTCAATGCTGATTGTTTCTACAATGTGAAGGGCATTGTACACTGCAAATTTGTTCCCCAGGACAGATGATTAATGCTGATTTCTATTGCAATGTCCTAAGGCATTTGAGAGAGAACATTGATTGAAAATGGCCAAAATTGTGGTGTAAGAAAACTGGCTTCTCTACCATGACAATGCACCAGTGTACTCATCAATTAAAATTCATGAATTTTTGAATCCAACACTATAACTCAATCCACACCTTCTCTATTCGCCTGAGTTAGCTCCATGTGACTTCTTTTTATTCCCAAAAATGAAAAGAAGTTGAAACTCAAGGGGTGACATTTTGAAACAGTAGAAGAGATTGAAGCTGAATTGCAGGCAGTGTTTGACCAACTTAAGAAAGAAGACTATGTGAACTATGCAGCATGGCAGAAATGCTGGATTTGCTGTATTGACATAGGAGCAGATGTTTTTGAAGGCAATGAAGTCCAAAATGTAATTTTTAATAATAATGAAGTATTTAAAATCAGTCCAGTTATAATAATTCCAGGATTTACTATGTAAACTTCTTTTACTCTTAAACCAATTAAACACAAGAATAGCACTAATTCGCAGTAAAGAAAATTTTTTTATTTACATAACTTTGCTAACATTTTCGGCTTAACACCATCTTCAGGCAACATTCTAATTACAACGGAAATCGAAAATGAAAAGTTACAGGCGTTGTTATGGTTACAATGGAACTTTAGAATACATTTGTTTACTGCACTCTTTTATTTTCAAATTTAAATAGGTTAGCATGAGCTAATAAAATATAATAAAATTTAAAGTTCTAACTATCGTGAGGTGAATTAATAACAGTTATAAGTTAATATATACTAAATAAAAACAAATAAAATAAATAATTATAAATAAGTTCTGCCATCTAAATGCCATATAAAGTCTTTCATAAATACTTCGTTAGAGCATTAATGTCCTGTTTAACGAATTTTGCTTTCCTCAAAATCGTTGTTTATTCAATGCATACTTCCATACTTCCGACGGTTCCCAAACAAGTTTATCATTTATGAAGCCCTCTTTATCCATTCTTCTTATAATCTCTAGGGATTCAGTAATTACTGGCTGTGTATGTGGGGGATCTTCTTTATTACTTCAGCCTTATCCCATAATATATCTATATCCTTCTCGTAAGCCTCCTGCGCAAGGGAGGTGTTTAATCTAGCTTGCCTTTATATCTTTTCTATGCTCCTCCAGTCTTTTAGCCAGTTTTCTAGTAGTAACCCCCACGTATGCTGTTTATTTGTTTTGTTCCTTTTCTTCGATGGGGATTCTATAAACCCCTTTATGCTCCAGTTTCTGCAGGAGGTCCTTATCATTTCTGATCGCATTAAAAACAGCGGCTGCCCTTTCTGGCACAATCCTTTTGTTTTTGTTCTTTGCTACTTTCCTCACAACAGTTAGGTTCTTCAGATGGTATGGAACAGGGAGAAATTCTTGTTGATTATTCATCTGTGGTGCTACTGAATTAGTGCCAGTGGAGAGCTTCCTTCTTACTTTCTTTAAAATTTGCGACAAAAATGTTCTTGTATAACCATGCTGGATCCCTATGGTCCTAATATAATTTAATTCTTCTTTTAGATCTTCTTGCTTGCTACAGTATATTAGGGCTCTTTTAAACAGGCTCCTAAATGCCGCTCTCTTATAACTTATCAGATCATTTGACCAACTCGGAATGAGTATAGG